>JASDQU010097457.1:3575-18620 GCA_032191745.1 Picea mariana | reverse complement strand
CAGTTGGTTCTCTCTTAGCACTTGCAACACCATCCTTAGATTTTGTTTGTGTTCTTCTTCGGTCCTAGAATACACCAGAATGTCATCCAGGAAGACGATGACAAACTTGTCTAGATAGTCTCTGAATACTGCATTTATCAAGCTCATAAAAACAGTGGGTGCATTTGACAGTCCAAATAGCACCACTGTGAACTCGTAATGACCATACCTTGTTCTAAAGGTGGTCTTGTTGATGTCTTCATATTTAATTCTTACTTGGTGGTATCCTGATCTTAGATCTATTTTCGAAAAGATCTTTGCATCCTTCAACTGATCGAAGAGATCATAAATCCTCGACAGAGGATACTTCTTCACCATTACTTTGTTCAATTGCCTGAAATCGATTCACAATCTCAGCGTTCTATCCTTCTTCTTTATGAACAGGACCGGGGAACCCCAAGGCAACACGCTTGGGCATATATACCCCTTCTTTAGAAGTTCTTCAAGCTGTAGCTGCAACTCTTTCAGTTCTGGCGCACTCATCCTGTACGGAGCCTTTGACACTGGAGTTTCTCCAGGAATCAAGTTTACAGAGAAACCGATATCCCTTTTCGGAGGTAGTCCAGTTACTTCCTAGAATACATATTTGAACTCTTTAAGTACCTCATGATCGTCAATAATTGACACCTTATCCTTAGGCGTTTCCCCCACATGGGATACAAATAATTGACATCCTTTTCTGTAGCACTTCTTCAGCTGCATTGCTGATATTTCTCTAACAGTAACAGCTCTAGAAATTCCTTAGATGGCTCTCTGATTTCCTTCTTCATCTAAGTAAGTGAATGTCTTGTTCTGACAGTCCAAGATGGCATGGTGCTGGTCCATCCAGTCCATCCCAATTAGACAGTCATAAGAGCCTAACGACAGAATGTTCAAATCGGGCTTCGTTCTCATCCCATTCATATCTACAGGACAGGACTTGCCTAACTCCATGACTTTCCTCTTGGTTCCTGTAGCTAGCTGCACTAACCAAGACTTTTCATGTTTTCTTCTTATCAATTGCAAACTTTATACCACTCTAGGGTCTATATAACTATGGCTAGCCCCTAAATCAACTAAAATAGTAAATGGTTGGTTTTTGATCATACCTTCTACTTCAATCATGTGCGACTGATACTCAGCTTTCTTATTGTCCAGGGCTACGTAGATCCTTGGAATTCTACTACCCATGTCCTCCACTGTTTCAGCTTTCTGAACATTATGGAGAACTCTTACTTTATCATTTCTGTGGGGGCAATCTTTGTACCTATGGTTTTCTTTACAACCCCAACTTTCCATAGGTGGTGGCATTGACATTTGCCCACTCACTTCAACCTTCCTGGGCTCTCTAAGAGACAACTGTACTTGAGAATTGTTTCTGAAAAAGGGTGGTTTATTTCCCTTCTTCCTCTGTTTTTTCTTGAACTTTTTCTGGTCATCCCAAGCCTTTCGAAAGGTAGGATTTTCTCTTTGTTGTTCAAATAATCATTTCTCTCTTCTTATCATTTCTTCCATAGTCTTTGGGTCATCATACTAAATCTTATCCCCAATAGGAGGCGGTAATCCACTCAGGTACCTTTGAATATTGACAGACTCATCTTTGATGAAGGTAACATACTTCAGTAATTCCAAAAAAATTTGTTCATGCTCATCAATGGTCTTGTTGTCCAGCTTGAGTTCAAATAACTCTTTCATCTTTCTGTCATAGTATCTTTTAGTTAAGTATTTCCTATCGAAATACCTCTTGAATTCTTTCCTTGTGATGTCCCTTTCCCTAATGTGCTGCACCTGCACAAGTTGATCCCACCACATGGATGCCTTTCCCTTCAGTTGGTACATGGAAATCCTACCCTCTGCATGAGAGGAATAATTCTGCAGTTGAAAGTATTTCCTCATACCCAGCAACCAAGTTTCAACATCTTCCTCCTTCTTATGTTCTCCATCGAACGTTGGAGGTTTGATATTGTTCATTTCCCCTTTCAATTCATCCATCCCAGATCTCCTGTGCTTTTTGGTAGGAGATGGGCTTGAACTACCGTGTGCTTCCCTAATGGAATGCTTTGGGGAGTGACGACGATGTCTGCTGACACTCCTTGATCTTATTTTCCTCTCAGGGGTCCTACAACTCTCTATCTTTCTTAAGTCACTCTCCTTTCCCAATTTCTTTTCTATTATTTCTAGACTCTTCAACATCCTTAAGTTGAATTCACCCTGCTTATCCCTGACTTTCACGAGCTTTCGGCTATCAGCTCGGTGATCCTGGGAATCTTTCTGTAATTTTTCAATGATTTTCATCATATGTCCTTCCTTATCCATCTCTTTTCCTTTCCCATTAGAGTTTGATCCTTCGACTCCCAAGTTGACATTCCTTCCTTCTCTTTCGTTCTCTGAATTGGAGGTAATCCGCACCTCTTCCATTCTTTGCTCTCAATGACAACCCTATTCGGTTTTGGCACTTGATAAGCTTCTGCAAACACATTTCCAGACAATAGAGATTTGTTAGGTCGTCATTCTTAGAAAATTCCATAGATTCAAAACCATTTTGATTTAAGAAAATGCTTCGACTTCACAAATTTTCCGAGTTCTGCTCGGCACTATAATTTTTAGGTGATAGCTCCCTCTTTATCCCTATCCTCATAACCAAAGGTCGTGACCAAATGCTAGAATACTAGATGTTACTCAGGCTTTCAACCTTCGAATATTTTATGGTACACACATTTATCTCCCGGAGTTTCGATTTACCGAATTCGCATAAATCGGGTGGATCAATGGTCCACGTTTACCCAACATCCAACGGTTAAAAATCCTCTACGGTCCTTCCATCTTCAAAGATTTCAGGACTTTGGAACTTCAGGTTTTGGGTTTTCGGTAACTGGGAGTTCACGATGCAGTGACTCCAAATCTCTTGTCACTTCAATCCCCGAATTTCGATATGGAAATTCATGTATGAGATCATCGGTTGTGAGCCTCCCCTGATCCGATGATCTAGATCTCTCCTAAGATTACACCTATCAAAGCTCTTCAACCCTAACTTCCTTTCTAGTTGGCTAGATCCGACGACTCATGGGATTTCGACACTTCTTCCTGGAAGTGCTCCACCGTCCGATTCTACCCTTGTTAATCTCTTTCGCGATTCGGGACTTGGAGTGACCAAGAATTTGGCCTACGCTCCAAGTTCATGATCCTTGAATTCACGAAATGATCCAACAGTCTTGATTCCCCATGATCTGACAACTCAGTTCTCATCGGCATTTCATGTATCGGGATTTTGTGTGTCATGAGGTTGAAGGATTTTCCACCTTCATCCTCCCTGTTCCCGAAATGTCGATTTCTTCCTGGACAATTAATGGTCCAGATCCCTCTTAGATCGAAGGTTGTGATCCAATCGTGAATTCTCATTTCATGAATTCTCACGAACTCACCCTTAGACCATTTCAAGTCACAACTCAGTGAAAGGTTGATCACTCTCCACGCGTTCTTCTGATGGACGATCCTGACGAATTTGGGATTTCACATATCTTTGTTTCCACACTCCTGTGCAACTCCAAAGGTTTTTAAACCTTGTGCACATTCTCCAGATTTGACGGTTGTGAGGGTTCTCCTTTCCTCCCAAACAAATTATATGGATCCAACACTTTTGGTGTGGATTTCTCTCTCTCTCTGTGGCCATATACCACACATGTTGTAGTTTTATAATACCACTACACCTCCTGATCTTTGTAACACGGTCAAGTAGTCCGTTGACACTCAGAAACATTCTGAGGTCTGAAATTAGTCCTCCAGAAACAATTTCTTCTCAAAACCTCGGTCCAAAGACCACTTATCCGGCCCATCCAGGCTCAGCGTTGAAACCAGGCTCTGATACCATACTGTAATGTCCCTGACCATCAACGCCATGGTTGGGCCAACATTACTACACAGAAAAAAACTACTATAACATATTATGCATTCTTATGAAATAAAATTGCTTAATAACAATTAAACACAATGTAAGCACATTATTACCGTTGGCATCCATAATCCATGACATTAACAATAATTCACGAATACAGTTGAATTACATGTAAACATTGCTAGAATCACAGACATGCATATTAAATTGAAATTATACGCATGTATATACTTATCGTTTAGACTAGATGTAATTGACCAACTACGTGTAGACCTCCCATGAACCTCCCAGCCTTAGACCGCACTGCTCATCACTCTCAGCAATAGGTCACCCCTGAGCTGGGACTAAGCTCCACTGGGTAGGGATTCCTAGGCTAGGCAAGGTTTACAGGAAGAATACATGTAAAAGGAGGATTCTCTCCCAGGAACCACTTATGCCCACTTCCCATAGACTCTCCTTCCCCACATGCCTGTCCCACCCCAAGAGTATACACCTTCACTGTCACCTAGACAGTCCTTCGGCTGCTAACCTCCCTTGCCTTGGGCTTCAGCAATAGACCGGACCGGAAATCTTTGATCTCTGTGGCAGCTACAGGGTTCCTTCCAGGAGCTCTCTCCTTCCTCTGCACACTCTCTCACCTGGAGAGGTCACCCACAGGCCAGGAAACCTGTCCCTTCAACCTCAACCACTTCTCTCACCTAGAGAGAGTGTTGTATATGCTGGCCAACAAGACACCCGTAGTCAAGAACTACACAGCCACAACAATCAACTGGAACATAGACACGAACACCCAAAGATGACGACAGACAGGTGCAACAACATAACAAGGCTTAGCAATTACAGGACACTTTGGTTTTCTCAACCGGCAACATAGGATGGCTTCCTAGTTCTGGTTTCAGAAATGCGTAAGGGTACACAAATATTATACACAGAGGCTTAGACAGTTCAGGTGATGGATCTAAGTACGAACACTAGACAGAGGTCTCTCTTGGACACTCGCCAGTTTTCGATGGAGGATTGAGAACAGACTCCCGACTCAGGTGATGGATGGAGGAATGTCGGACAAACCCCAAACACAGATCTCTTCTTAGGTTTTAACTGCATGTGCCTAGGCCGACATGCATTGCCCATGAGGCTGCATGTGCTTCATCAGCTGGTGTGCGCTTTTAGGCACGCATTTCCCCTTCCATGGATTTGGGATCAGGGAAACACATTTCACACATCACTTTAGAATAATAATTTTATATTATTCTCAAGGGTTTAAGCCCCCCCATCTTAGCCCCTTTCTCAACCTATCAGCTCCCTCTCCCTACAAAGTCTTTGTGGAAGCTTAGTCCCCCATCACTCATTCATTGTTGTCTGTCCACACGCAGAGATGTTTTTACATTAATAATGTGCACTATTACATGTACAAAAATCAGGCTCTTGGCCTTCAACACTTAGGCTCTCTAGCCTAATAATCACATAATCCCACCAGCTTATATAAACTTGGATCACCAGCCTATAAAACATAATTACAATTCATAATGCAATATTTATACTTCATAGACATGATTTACAATAAGGCTCGGCCTTGGGGACATTACAGTTATTTCCCAAGGTATAGTCTACTCTTAAATCATTGGCTTGTCTTCCATTTCCTAGCAGAAGAAGACTTGAAAAAAATACTAGTTTTTCCATGGATCTTGAGCCGAGGTGTCCTCATGATCAAACGTTGGTGACCAGGCTTTAACCCTCTCATGGACACCTTCTCGGGTAGATTCTTATGGATCCTCCTTCTTGATTTCTCGTTAGAACTCTGGTTGGTGTGTATTTTCATAGACATTGCAAATTCGGTTGGAAGATTTGTGTATTTTGAGGAGAATTCCTTAAGGTGGAATAATAAGAGGCTCGCCTGGGTACTGGTAGAAATGGATCTGGAGCTGGGTTTTTCTAACGAGATCGAAATATCATTGGGAGACTCCTCCTTTATGTGTTCTCTGAACTATTGGTGAGAACCCTTTCGTTGTCACTCTTGCTGGCAGACGGGTCACCTAAAAGATAAGCACTCCACTGAGAAGAAGCCTCTTGATGTTTCGAACTGTGTGGAGAACTCTCCTAGGGTTTTAGGTTGTCATTCCATCCTTGATCCTGATGTTGTTACTTTCTAGCATGACTCATTTCTAGGTAAGATGTCTACATTTTATCCTTCCTTTTTTAACACTCTATCTACAAATGACAGGAGATCCCTCATTTCTCATGAAGATTGGCTTGTCGATATTTTTGGGGTTTTGGGGACTTGGTACTAAATAAATTCAAGAAGGATCCCACAAGGAAGGGACTGTGTTTAAAAGGGTTGGAAGCTCACGTTCAAGCCATAACAAATTTCATCAACCAAGTCTCTCCTGTCGTTTGTTTGGTTGGGGTGGAAGTTCTTGGTTCCACTGTTGAGAACACAATTCCCTCCCCCTAAACTCATTTGTTCATGGATAAGGGGCTCGATATTATTGGCCTCAAGGAAGAATCCACTCAACCACTATTGTCAGAAGTTGACCCATTACATAGGAATAATCATTGCTCCCTTGAGATAATGAAGGATTTAACAGGATCCATTAGACATGTCCCCACTTATAAACAGGTCCTCTCAGTCACCCCTTTAATGGAATATAACAAGTTATAATCTCCTCCTGGCCTTGTTGATAGATCTAATCGCACCTTTTATCCCTCCACTATCTGGTGAAATATCCCATCATTTTCCTTCCTCTCCCTATAGGGCCCTTAAAGAAATGAAACCCTCTTCTGGGGTTGTTCCATGATTATTTTTCTCTCAATTTATGGGGGATTAGGGGCCCTAACTGATCCAAGTGTATATCGGTGGCCACCCACCTTTTCTGATTGGCTCAAAACAGTTTTTTGGCAATTTTGGCAATTTACTACTTTTAGCAGGTTTTAACTTCCGGGGACATTTTGAGGGCCTAAATGAAGGTTTTTCGAGATCTAGGTTCTCAATTATAGTCAAAGGAATGATTTATCCCCCAAAATTAATCACCTCGATGATACCTTTCCAACGAGCTATCATATTCCTAAAACGGAGATCGTATGCAAACGTTACGACCTCGGGAAGTTGATGTACTAACTTACCCAAACGGGGCCCACATGACTTTTGGCACTTCATCTCCTAGGGTTAGGTTTTTGGATTTATATGGTTTTTGGCATTCCTGTTTATTGTAAAAAGGCCTTCAGAGCCTCATTGTAATCATCTTCTTGCGAATGCGAGTAGCCGTCACATCTCTTCTCAGAGATAAGATGTCGCCATTCTAGCGAGTCTTTCACTCTGTATTTTTACAGTCTCTGTACATTTATTTCATTAATAGAAATCGTGTATTACTGTATCTTTGTGTTTATGGTTGCATCTCTGATATATTTATGTTATATTATTTAATATCTGCGATATCTTTGTGCATTTCTTTATTATATCTCCAATCTCATTTCGTGCCGAAAATAATCTGGATCACTAACAAACTTTTATCCCTCAAACATCAGATCACATATGTTCAACCTGATATTATCTTCCTTCAAGAAACCATGGCAGTTAGTGATAAGGAAATTAATTTCTCCTTAAATGTTGTCCTTTTTGGGAATGTGTAGCTATGGATCCAAATGGTCATTCTAGGGGACTACTCTCTAGATGGAACCCTAGAAGTGATGACCTGCGTGCTTTTGCCACCAATGCATGTATCCTTCTTTAGGGTCGGATGAACGATGTCACTAACAAGGTCATCATACTAAATTACTATGGCCCATATAAGGATATAGTGAACTTTTGGAAGCCCTTGCTGGACTGTGGCTTTCTTATGGAAGGGGGATTAATCATTGGTAGCGAATTGAACCTTACAATAACTTCAAGGGATATATGGGGTGATCATGCTAGGTTGGATCCTTTGTATACTTATTTTCCAAACATGTTCACATCTGTTGGTTTGGTTGTTGTCCCTCCCTGCCCTAGTATTCCTACTTGGCAGAATGGTAGGTTGGATACTACAGGTATTTCAAAATGACTAGATCATTTCCTCATAAATGAAGGGATGTTAGGGAGCTTGGGAAGATGTAGGTCATGGAATTTAAACTCAACACTCTCATATCATAATCCTATTTGTATTCAAATTGATGAGTCCTTTGATCGGACCTTCTCTTCCTTCAAATTTAATAAGGCCTAGTTGACTGAACCATATTTCATCACTTTAGTCCGATCAATCTGGAGTTCTATGGCTCAGTGGGAGAACACTTTAGCGATGAGGTTAATAGTTGAGAAGCTTAAAAAACTCAAAGAAGAAGTGATAAAGTTTTTGACTGAGAAAAATAGGAAGATAAAATATGAAATTTGTTAGATTGACATGAAATTGGGATAGATCTTTAGAAATTTTCCTTCTCAATTATTCTCTATAAAAGATAAAGAACTTATTAGTTCCTTAGAGAAGTAGAAAGTGGATATTTTAAGGTTGGATGAAGAAACATGGAGTCTTATAAGTTAGTCCATTTGGTTCCAAAGTGGGGATAAGAACACTAATTATTTTCATAAATTTGCCGAACATAAAAGTTTGACTAATACTATTTGGGTATTAACTGATTTAGAAGGCCACAATTTGACTTCACGGGTTAATCTTAGGTCTGTTTATTTTAAGTTTTTAAGGACTATGTACAAAGAAGAAGATAAGGATGATACACTTACTCAATTCAGAGTTATAAAGGATGTGCCTCATATTTTCACAGATGAGGAAAGTGATGGAGTCAAGAAATAGGTTACTCTAGAGGAAGTAGAGGAAACTATTTCAAGAATGCCAAAGGACAAAAGTCTTGGTCCTAATGGGTGGACCAAGGAACTATTCAAACATTTATTTGATATTATGGGGAATGAACTCCTAGGGGCTATTGAAGAATCCAAAATATCTGGCAAATTCATTGGATTATTGAATGCCACATTTGTGGCCTTTATCCCAAAAGATTTGAAGCCTGCCTCTTTTAATGACTTCAGACCCATTGCACTTTGTAATTTTGTATATAAATTCATTTCGAAAATTATTGCCAATAGGTTAAAAGGCAAGTTGGTTTTAAAAGACAGGTTGATTTTTGATGGTGTTGGGCTATCTCAGGAGTGTATGCACACAGTCAAAACTAGGAAATTGAAATCTCTCATTCTAAAGTTGGATCTTAGGAAAGCTTATGATAAGGTTAGCTGGCATTGCCTTCAGATCATGATGATTCAAATTGGCCTGAAATGGGAGGTGACACACTAGATAATGGGATGTGTTTCTAGTAATAAATATGTAGTATTTGTTAATGGAACTTTGACTGATTTCTTCAAAATTCATAGAGGACTGTGACAAGGCTTCCCCCTCTCACCTTTACTATTCTTGTTGGTGGTGGAAAGTCTCAGTAGAATTTTGAAAAATGGTGTGTACAGGTGGGAAATTAAAGGGTATCCAGGTTGAAAAAGGTATCATCATCACTCATTTTTTTTTGGATGATGTTTTAATTATTATCTCTGGTTCTATGGAAGAGTGGATTTCCCTATAAGATATTCTAACAAGCTTCTATCAGGCCTCGGGTATGGAAATCAACTGTTAAAAACCATGTTTCCTCTCTCATAATTTAAATGATGATCTTCTTAATAGTGTTGGAGTTACTTCACACACACATAGGTTTTCTTTTTCCTAAGGCTTTTCCTATGTTTATTAGTATTTATCCAGTATCCTAAATTTTAGGGAGAATATTCCTCTAGGAAAATATTCTCTTCAGTTTTCACTTTAGTTTGACTAGTTGAGTGGAGTCTAGATGTTGCATTGGTTTTGTCACCATGCAACATTGGGATCATCACCAACTAATTCACATTGTCCTTGGGATCATCACTGGAGTAGCGCATTACCCTTGATTCCATAATCTCCTCCTCACTTCACTATGTTTTAGTCAATTAACTGAAGACTGGTATACTAGTGAACTCAGCTAGGTGGCAATTCACTCTCGTAACTGCCCGAGAGATTAGAATAGGTGGAAGTTCACTCCCGTACATCCTGGTGTGTTTCCATATCACTCTAGAATACCACTACGGTACATTGGCTTCACCTCCAGTGCACATTGGTTGAGCTATACAAAGTATATCATGTGTAAATTATTTATTATTCATACGGTTAATGGGAATTCTTCCATTCTTTCTCTCTTGCTTCTTATTTCTCAATTTCTCTCTACAAATGTGTGTGTTATTTTATAGATATATATATTCTATTCCATTTCAACACATTTACATGGTATCAAAGCCGACATACTCCTAAGCAAAGATACACCAAATTATTTTTGTAGGTACCAAAGATTGAAGACAACGGAAAAATGGAATTCCCAAAAGAATTCATTCTTACACCTTACAACTTATTTGAATGGAAGGAGAAGATGGTCATGCATTTTTCAAAGAATATAATTGTATAGGTTAACAATGAATAGAGAGACAAAACTGACATCAACCATAGAAAAATCCAAGTATCTAAATCAAATGGATGAAGCATTCAGAACAATTTGCAGTCTCATTTTTCCCGATATCCTTTTTCACATATCTTCCTGTAAAACACCCAATGAAGCCTGGACCACCATGGAAGGGATATTTTAAAAACAATATGAGATGAAGGGACACATTCTCAAGGTGTAATTTCTCACATTGGATCCAAAAAGATTCGACAATCTCCAAGATTTATTTACAAAATACAAGGATTTACTGTCGCAACTCAAAGCTTGCGGGGTTGATAAATCTAAGGAGGAGAAACAAATCGTTCTCACCATTCTCTCCAAACTTGGTCCTAAATTCTTTGTGTTCGTATCCACATTTATTTCAGTCAAATTTACCTCTGGAGCCACCTAGAAGATTCCTTCTCTTGAGGAATTTATCGAATCCCTGACACAAGAACAAACCAAGCCCATCAACATGGGAAAAATCAAAGGTATAAATGCGTATGCACTTACTGTGCAAGATGGAATCCATCAATATTAGAAATATAAAGATAAATAAGAAAGGAAATATCATGCAAATTCGAAGAAGGAAGGGTAGTCAAAACCCTTCACCGATGCCTCCAGATCCAAAGGTAGAAAGGGAAGAAAAGGGCATAAATGCACATACTACCATAAAGGATTCCATTCAGAATCTGCATGCATGCATAAAAAATAGATCTAATGACTCAAATACTTCAATAAAACAAACTTGGATATCGCATCCCCGAGGGTGCCAAGAAGAAGAAGCCAAAATATCAGAATTTGAAGAAAGGCAATTCTAGCCATGCCTTGATTCCCATCAACTCCTCTCTCGATGCTTAGATCCTATATTCAGGAGCATCACATCACATGGATGCCATAAAAGAAGACTATTATTCATTGGATGCATGAAAATTTCCTCCTATTTTGATGGGGAAGAACTCTCTAGTCAAGGTCACCGACAAAGGAAGGATTGAAATCACCATCGGAAGCTTCGAGAATGTGTTGCACATTCCCAAAATTTATGTCAAAATTCTCTCTGTGTATCAGATGACGAATTATGGAACCAGAAAGAAATTCATTTTCACACCTAATGCAGTGGACATCTATGACATGTAAACCAATTCCAGGGTTGCTACCGGTTAGGTAAATCATCAATCTAGATTGTATACATTTTTTGAATTTATTGAACAAGATTCATCTTTACTGCTTACCCATGCTGATGAAAGCAGTAGGATATGGCATGAAAGGTTCATGGATTTGAATTTCAGAAACATGAAACAACTTAGAAAGAAAATATTGGTTGATGGTCTACTAGACATCCATTTCTCCAAAGGAATCTGTGAGGGACATGTTCTTGGAAAACACCCTCAAGATAAATTCGACAAAGGAAAGACTCAAATAGCTTCCTCTCCTTTAGATATGATCCATAATGACCTCATGGGACCTTTTCCAAATCCATAAATCAGAAAAGTGAGGTATGTTATTGTTTTTGTTGATGATTTCTCATGTTTCACATGGATTTAATTTCTCGAGAAACAATCAGAGTTCTTTCAACACCTAAAAGATTTCAAAGCCCCGATTGAGAGGCAGCTAGGAAAGAAATCAAAGTCCTATGAGATGATAATGAGGGAGAGTATGTCAATCCTGAGATCCAAAATCTTTTTCATGAGGCAGGGCTTCAGTTGCAGCACACAGTTCCTTATACTCCACAACAAAATGGATTTTTTGAGCGGAAAAACATATCTCTAAAAGAGATGGCATCTTGCATGCTACATGCAAAGTCACTTCCATAGAGATTATGGGATGAAGAAATTAATTGTGAAACCTACATCCAAAACATATCTCCCCATAGATATGTCAAGGATAAGACCCCCCTATGAGGCTTGGAGCAACCTCAAACCAGAAATGACCCACTTTCCTCTTTTCGGTTCACACGCATGGTCCCAGATTCCCTCTGAAAAGAAGAAGGCACTTGATCCACAGAGCACAGAGTTTATCCTTTTTGGATACCCTGAGGGTGTGAAGGGATATAGACTTATTGATATTTCCTCGAATTGGCTCACCATTGAGTGAAGTGTCCAATTCCAGGAAAGTGTCTCACATGTACCTCAACAGCCGCATGTAGGCACCTTCATTCTTCCACCTATCTGAGATGATGAGCATGAACATGTTGACTCTTCTTAAAACAAGAGTTCTAATTTAGAGGATTTTGATGATCCAAAGACAGAGTCAGTACAATCATATGCATATTCAGTGCATCCAAATGAAGATGCAAAGCCAGAGAAGAGGCCCAAGTGGGCCCATACTACTCTTCATGATGAAGGGGATCTTGTTGGTGATCCAGCCAACACTAGGAGGAATCGATATGATTTCAAGGAGCCTCCTATTATACTCACTTCCACTAAAGGTTTCTCTCCAAACATCTGTTCTTGGTTCGATCTTCAGACCCATAGTCTTATGGCAAGGCTGCTGTAAATCCCTTTTGGGAATCTTCCATGTAGGAGGAGTACAACTCCCTCGTCGAGAACCAGACTTGGGATATGGTTCCCCTTCCTTCAGGAAAGAAAATTTTCAGGTGCATATGGGTCTATGGGACCAAGAGCATAGTGGATGGACATATTAGCAGATACAAAGCCAGGATAGTTTCCAAAGGATTTCGGCAGGTGCATGGCATTGACTATGATGAGACCTTCAATCCAGTAGCGAAGACGAATTCCATACGTTTGGCACTTTACATTGTGACAACCAAGGGATGGGAAGTCCATCATATGAATGTGAAGAATGCATTTCTTCATGGTGATCTCTTTGAGGAGATCTATACGGAAAAGCCCCATGGATTTATGTAGGATTCCTCTTTGGTATTTCGACTGAAGAAATATCTTTATGGCCTCAAGACGGCTCTGAGGGCATGGTATGCCAAGATTGACTCCTACCTATTGTCATAGAACTTTGTACGTTGTAAATCAGACCTGAATGTCTACATGCTCATGACGACTGACTCACTTCTACTCTTAGTTCTGTACATTGATGATTTACTGATCATAGGTTTCTTGACTTCAGCAATTGCTACAATCAAGAGAATTATACATGACAAGTTATTGATGATGGAAATGGGTCCACTACAATTCTTCCTTGGAATTGATATTAGTTAGGATGCATCAGGCATCAAACTGTCTCAGACGAAGTATGCAAGAGATATCCTTGAGAGATTTCACATGACAGACTTCAAGTCTGCTCCGACTCCTTTCCTATCAGGACTCAAACTTGAGGTTGGTGGGGACACTCCACTGGTTGACAACACACTGTACATAAAACTAGTGGGGAGCTTGTTTTATCTCACACACTCCATACTAGACCTCTCCTATGTAGTTGATGCAATTTCCAGGTTCATGCAGGAGTTTCATGAGCTACCTTTGAAGGTTGCAAAGTGTATCCTTCGATAATTATAGGGAACAATCAACTTTGGGATTCATTATGAAATAGACTCTACATTATATCTCATTGGGTTCACTGATTATGATTGGGCTGGTGATAACACTGATCGCAAGTCCACATATGGTTACTCACTTAGTCTTGGTTTCAGGCCTATCTGTTGGTCAAGCAAGAAGCAAGCTACTATTTCTCTATATTTAGCAGAGGCATAGTACATAGGGGTAGTTAACATAACCATTTAGGATATGTGGCTACAACATTTTTCTCACTGAGTTGGACATTTAGTTTCATCGATTGATCGTCATCTGGTGTGAACACCAGAGAAATTTGAAGTTCTACAGAGATCCAATTGAAAGGAAATGGATGAAGCACATAGAGATCCAAATGCACTACATTAGGGACTTAGTACATGAGGAGACCATCGACCTACAATTCTGTCCTTCAACAGAACAAATGACAGGCATCTTCACCAAGACCTTCACTAAGAAGAAGTTCCATTCTCTGCGAATTCGTCTTGGAGTGAAGGACACAATTGCCTAGCAACTATTAGTTCTTCTTTTTACATACATTGTACCTTTAGTGGGGGGTTTTCCCATGAGATTTTCCCTCATTCCTCACTTTATTTCAGTGTATTTTTTGTATTTGGGTACATAAGAAGGCCTCATTATCGGAACCCATTGTTTATTTTCACCATAGTGATGTTCAGGGGGGGTGTTGGAGTTACTTCACACACACCTAGGATTTATTTTTCCTAAGTTTTTTCCTATGTTTATTAGTCTTTATCCAGTCTACTAAAGTTTAGGGAGAATATTCCTCTAGGAGAATATTCTCTTCAGTTTTCACTTCAGTTTGACTAGTTGAGTGGAGTCTAGATGCTGCATTGGTTTTGTCACCATGCAACATTGGGATCATCACCAGCTAATGTGCATTGTCCTTGGGATCATCACCAGAATAGCGCATTACTCTTGATTCCATAATCTCCTCCTCACTTCACTCTGTTTCAATTAGTTAACTGAAGACTGGTAGACTAGTTAACTTAGCCAGGTGGCATTTCACTCTCGTAATTGCCTGAAAGACTAGACTAGGTGGTAGTTCACTCCTGTAATTGTTGGTTTGTGTCCAGATCACTCTAGACAAACACTATGGTGCATTGGATTCACCTCCAGTGTGCATTGGTTGAGTTATATAGAGTATATCATGCGTAAATTATT
>JASDQU010097455.1:9353-19545 GCA_032191745.1 Picea mariana | reverse complement strand
ATATACTTACAACCCATACTTACCCAATGCCAATCAATTCTTCCATTGGATCTTCTTTGTATGTTAGCACATGTTTGAAGACATTCAAGGATGGTTGTTGTAAAAAAACTTAAAATATACAAAAATGAAATCTTAAGTTGTTATAAGGAAATAATAATTACTCACAAACTTTGCTATCAACCATTTTCTTCCTTGTCGTCTTGTTTTATGTGTTGAATGGGTTCCATTTTGTTTTTTTTTTTCTGCAAGAAAATACTTGAAAATTAATATTTAATGCTAAATTATTTATTTATATCTACCTAATAGAAAAATGCAATGATTTCACACATTTGAAGCACATTGTTGTTGAGATGGCTCCTCCTGCAATGCAATTATGTTCATTTCTTTGACCATCTCCTTGTACACTTTTTAGGACATTCCTATTGGCATATTTCAGATATCAGTTTGTTGATCCTTTGGTATTTTCATAATATTCCTAAAAAAAGTAACATGACAATAAACTATCGTTATATTGATATATGAAAACTAAATATAACAAAATTGATATTAATAAAGGAATGCTTTGTAGTAATATATACATATTCTAGAAAAACATTTTTAGGAATATTACTTTTTGAATGATTCTTTTTTGTTGTTGTATGCTTTTGCTATTGCAAGTATGACAAGTCTCATTGACCATTTCTCTGGAAATGCTTCTTGTAGTTTAGATATAATTTGGTTCTTGGAATCATTGGATTGACTTCTGTATTGTAAGTGGAAAGTACGTCTATATGTACATTCCACTATATACCTCATAGTTTTGTAGAAGTTTTTCCCTGTTTCATTAACCCCACCACTCTAGATGAGCTAAGGACCAATTCATCATCATTTACATCTTCTATAATTTTTATTTTCTTAGGATGACATTTTGTTCCTTTGTTGTTGGTCAATGTAGAACGTTAAACATATGTGAATTAATAGATTATTTGAAACATGTTCTCTAATATTCTTAAGTATATTATTAATGAAAATTCAAAAAAGAACTCATATTGAATAATATTTTTTCATTCACCAGATTCATCCTTTTGCAAATTTCCCATCAAGCTTTTATTCTCTTTTGCACTTAGATCACAAATAATCTTATCGAGCTTCCTCATTTTGTGGCTTTGCATTACACACACTAACCAATACATATTAGTTAAACTTACATATAGTTCAAACATATTAATTTTGTATAGAATTTACAAAGAACTTGCCTTTTCTTATTTTTTGGATGTGTTATCATTGTGTTGATCATAATTTTTTCTACTTGAACTATTCTCACACATTTTTTTTATTAATATACAATTTGTACCATTCAATACAAAATATATTAAATATATTTTATAAATAAATCACATAATTTTCAGCTAAAAAAATTTGGTTTATGGTGTGCTTTAATAATATGAAAGCATCAGTGTGTCCCCGAGGTGTAGGACAGTTGGTTGCAGAGTGTGTTGTGAAGGCACTTCGTGATGTTAAAGTCACCGATTCAAAACCTGCGGGGACGAAAAATCCATCCATGTTAAGGGTTGGTGTGGTTCAAGCCGAGTGTCATCCCCGAGTGATTTTGATGACTTAGATGCCCTTGAGTCGTGATTTATTAGCCACAAGTTAGTCCCACATGTCACAGACAAACTAACAAACAAAAAAAATAAAAATGAAAGCACCAGTGTGTTCGATACAGGAAACACACCAACATGAAAAAATATATTTTTAAAAATACTTTAAATTATAGTGATGTGATATGTATCGATAACAACACCGTGATTAGAGTAAAAAACGAAAACAAAAATATACCATGAACAAAAAATAACTGAAAAAAATTACACACCGATGAATGATTTTAATTTTTTTTTATGTTACAACATTTTCAGTGTGATTTGTCAGTGAGCACATCGATGCATTATAGTCAAATCATTGCATCGATAACCATAAATCGTTTAAAAAAAAATATGATAGGGTCGAGAGGGTTCGGATCCGATGCAATAAGTGGTTCCCTTGCATCACATGTCAAACGCCTTATATATAGAAACATAAACCCATTAAATCTAAAATGCATAAAATGAAAAGCGCTAATTGTGAAGTGATAGAGGGAGTTAAACCTTAAGGTGAAATTTTGCAGTTACGTAAGCAAGAAGAAGCAAGGGCTTAAGGTAAGTATGGATTTTATTTTATTTATTTTTTTATTTTTTTCTGAATTTTAATTAAATCTAAATAGGGATAGAAATTGTAAAAAAAATTATTATTAAAATCAACAATAAAATTTAATTTTTTTTCTATGGAGGGTTTTGAGTGAATCACAAAACCTTTCAAATTATGATCTTTTGAATAATTTTGTTGCTCCAAAAGGGTTTTGAGTGAATCGCCATACCCTTCAAATTCCGATCTTCTGAATAATTCTATTATTCCAAAGTATTTTGCTGCTCCACAATGCTCCTTAGTATGTCTCTCTTGCAAATCTCTCCCCTGTAAATTTTGGCAAAATAATGAAATACTAAATAACTTCTTACTATTAAAGGACTTTATGAAATTAGCTTTTCGAAAAATAAATTCTCGCTCATTTTTCAATTGTTAAAAAAGAAAGTCGATTTTTTTTTTAATTTTTTTTCGAAACATCGATGCATTTATTAATATAACACATCGGTGATTTTGGTTAGAAAAAACACCAGTGCGCTAAATTGTTTTGGAGCACCGATATCATATAATGTTTTTTATTTGTTTAAAATCTTGAGAAATAGTGTGGTTAGTAATTAAATTCCTTGATGATTTATATTGTTATAGACACACTGATGCATTTTGTTTAAATAACCACACCATTATTCTTTAAAAGTTATATGAATTTTATTTGCACATAAATATTATATTCATCTTCAATTATCTTTTAGGATGCATCCACATGACTTGCAGTATTTCATAGTATACATTTTCCGCTTAAAGTCTTCTTATATTAAAAAATTATTGTTGATTTTTCTCAAATGCAGGGAGAAAATCTTATAATATCAAATGGCCAATTCTCCAAATTCAAACCCATTCCATATTTCTTAAATTCCACCATGCAGTTTTCCCTTTCCATCTCTAGTAAGTTCATATTTTATTTATATTTCGATTATATAATTGATTGATTTTTTATCCATGTCAATTTGAATAAAAACGTATTCAAATTTGCAGGATCCTGATTCAGAATTGAGTTTAGATGCAGAAAATATTCCACCAGTTCAAAAACATTGGAAGCTCTTATAAGGAGAAACATACCACAAGTAGTCAGCAGATGAAAATGGAAAGCCTCTTTACCCTGCCAATTGTAACATGGAATCTTCTAGCCACAATCTTGGGTTAGTGATGATAATAATTGTTTGCTATAATGTAATTTGAACAAACCAATTTCATTGTGCTTACTAATATCATCGATGTACTAATGTTCAATATTTTTGAAATTAGGATTCTGATGATGAGCGACCTACCTATCATCTTTCGTTGCACCCCACTACAATGTCAAATTGAAAGAAGACTGCAATAAGAGCACAACTATGAAAGGAAGCATACCAAGAATGGTTGAATCAACCACCTATTCAATTCCCACCATGTCTAGATTCACCAATTAGGATTGACTACAACAATAGTAGTTCTTCACAGGTTGGAAATAGATTCAATAAAATGGAGGTTGGTATCGATGATTATTTACGGGATACAAATGCCATGGATATAATGTTGTTATATGCATTCCAAAATGACAATCTAGGGGATGATGCTCATATCATTGATACCTTTTTCGAAAGCCTGAAATCTGCTTCAACCACCCCTCTCTTTGGACCTATCCGGTCAAAGTATAACCATCTAGGGACAACAATGCTACTGTACAACTTGAAATCAAAGTTTGGAATGTCAAACACATGTTTCTCAACAATATTGAGGTAACTAACCATCAAGTCCCTTATATTTTGAGAAATTGTGTCACACTATCAACATTAAAAAGGGTCTATTTTATGAATGTTAAATGACATTGTACATTTATATTTCCCACTACCTGTCGGTTATTCAAAGATAAGTTTCTTCCAAGTGATAATGTCTCGCTCAGTAGCTACGAAGAGTAAAAGAAAATGTTGAAAATGTTGGGTGTTGAGTACATATCATATCATGCATGTTTGAATGATTGTATTCTATATAAAGGAGAATAAGMAAACAAAGAAATATGTCTGAAATGTTGGCATGACATGTACCATAAATCAAATAAAAAGKKTAAATCACATGGTCCTCCTCATAASATATTGAGAAAAATTCCTATAATCCCAAGGATTCAAAGGCTCTTTCGTTGCAAAGAATTAACAATGTTACAGGGATGGCATGCCTTKCACAGAAGTSAGTCGGGAGTTATGTGAATCCCAACATATTCAATAGCCATGAAGCATATAGAGGATACATGGCCTGAAAAATTCAAGGATGAAGTACGAAGTCTATGACTCAACATAGCCATGGATGACATCAACCCATATTCCCTCCAAAACACTAACTATTATGTTTGGCATGTAGTAGTGATCAATAAAAATATCCCCCCATGGTTTTCCATGAAGAATGAACATCTTATGTTGGCTCTTATAGTCCCTGGTATAAGACAAGTCAAGAATATGGGTGTCTACCTACAACCATTGGTAGATGAATTGAAGGAATTATGTGTAACGAGCCCTTCGTTACGACTACAAGAGAAGCAAAAGTGCATATTTTGTTTTTTGTTTTTAGGCAAGAAGGGGACGATAACAACAGTTTAACCACACAACTGATGATGAACGCAAGCACGCAGTCTAGGCAACATGAAACTATGACTCCATGCACTGGCACAAGAGCAACTGGGCCAAACGTGCATAGAGAAACAAGGGGAAACAACTACCCGCCCGACAAAACATGACCATGCCTACCATCTAAGGGACAACATCCCCCTCCCGACACCACAACATTGAAAAAAAAAGACTAGAACCTCAAGGAATGTGAACCAAACGCATGAAGGCGTTCAACCCATGTGCCAAAAGCAAACTTGCAATGCTCAACAACGCTCACATGGAAGGCACTAACTCTGACCAAGTTATCATTCGCCGCTATCCAATAGGGCACGCCATGAACCCCTCATCAGGAGTCATGTCATCCCTAGGTGATAGATGCATCGATAACCTTGGTGCAACACATCCTATCTGGACCAAGGAATATAGATAACTCCGACGTGCTAGGAGCCGTATAATGACAAGAAGGCTACACCCATACCCCAGGCAACATGTAGACAAGATGCATGAATACATTGCTCAATAAAAGCACAATCTAATAAATGACTCGATGACATCCAAGAAGCCCTAAAGTTAAGTAAGAGGTCTAGGTGTGAAGGGTAAACTATTGTAATGTTACTAGAGACATAAACGTTATCAAGTGTGAAATAAAACAAAAATAAACTGTAATGTCCCCAAGGCTGAGCCCTATTGTAAATCATGTTTATGAATTTTAAAGCTTGTTTATGAACTATAATTCAAGTTTATTAGGTTGGTGAGCCGAGCTTTGATAAGATGAGAGGCTTATGTATGTATCAGGCTGGAGAGCCTAAGTATCAAAGGCCATGAGCCTATTGTTGTAAATGTAACTATGCACTTTGTTAATAAAATATAAACACCGCTGCGTGTAGACTGACCACGAAGAAAGAGTGATGGGGGACTAAGTCTCCATAAATCTAGGCAAGGAGAGGAAGCTAAGTGTTGGGAATCGGGGGGCGGGGGGGGCTAAGCTAAGGGGATTACCTCAAAAGGGGATAATAATAATAATTATTTTCCTAAAAATATTAAAGTGAGCATTGGCTGGGTGTGGTCCCAAGTGCTGGGAAAGGAACGTATACATCTGGAGAGCATGCAGCTCCAGGGAGACAGGTGTCGACCTAGGATCATGCAAATAAAATTAGAAAAGCCAAAACTCGGGGGGTTGGATCCTCATCCTATCTTATTCTATCGAGAAGAGCTGTGTGATCCTTGGCATATGATCTAGGATACCCTCATGCAGCTATGAAAACCAGAGAACCAAGATGTCTTCCTAAAAGCTGAAACATCCTCTATCTAATTTCATTTTTGGTTTGTGTTTGTCCTTGGCATACCTATACACCATTGAGAGAACTGGTCAGGAGGGAAAGGTCGACCTGTGAGTTCATGAAGCTAGTCTATCTGCCTTTGTAGAGCCGAATTCGTACCCAAACTGTCTGTGGGTTGTCACTTTCTGTTTTCCTGAGTGGAATTGTGTTGTTGTTATCCTCACTGTGTGGGAATTGAGTCGGAAGGGGTTGATGAAATAGGTTGTGAGGCTGTGGTTGAAGAGGCAGTTTGTTAGGTCTGTGAGTGACTCTCTCTAGGTGAGAGAGTGCACGGAGGAAGGAGAGTGCATGGAGGAAGGAGCCTTGTAGCTGCCACAGAGCTTAGAGATTTCTGGTCCGGTCTGTTGCTGAAGCCAAACGTAAGGGATTTTAGCAGCTGAAGGACTGTCTAGGTGACAGTGAAGGTGTATACTCCTGGGGTGGGTCAAGCATGTGGGGAAGGAGAGTCTATGAGTAGTGGGCATAAGTGGCTCCTGGGAGAGAAACCTCCCTCTTTTACTATGTGTCTTCCTGTAAACTGTGCCTAGCCTAGGATTCCTTGCTCGGTGGAGATTAGTCCTATATTGGGGGTGACCTACTGTTGAGAGTGATGATCAACGTGGTCTAAGGCTGGAAGGTTCATGGAAGGTCTGCACGCAGTTGGTGGCATGTGGCAGATTCAAGGATAAGTGTCCATATGTTTTATAATTTTGTAATTAATTAAATTGCATACCTGTGATTCTTGCAATGTTATCATGTATTCTGATGTAATCATGAATTATTGTTAATTCCATTAATTCTAAAATGCTAGCAGTAATTATGTTCTTAGCTGTAATTAAGAATTTTAAATTCATTAGAATGCATAATATGTTACAGAAGTGTTTTCCACGTAGTAGTGTTGGCCCGACCCATGGGAATGATGGTCGAGGAAGTTACAGTATGGTATCATAGCACAAGGTTTTCTACACTGAGCCTACATGGGCCGGTTGAATGGTCTTTGGACCCAAGGTTTCAAGTGGAAGTGGTGTCCAGATGGAACCAATATCGAACCTTAGAGCATCCCATAGTGCCCAAGGTTTACTTGGAAATATTTGCAAAACTCAGGAGGTGTAGCGGTGTTATAGAACCGCAATAGGCGTGGTGCTTGACCATAGAAAGGATTTACAACACATAAAGTCTTGCAACCATAGGATCTATTTGGAGGGAAAATAAACTCCTTACGACCGTCAGATCTAGAGGAGGTGCAGGATAGTTATCCTGAGAACCTCTCGGAGTTCGAATGTTGGGAGAAATGGGATGCGTTGTTTCACAAAACCCCGAAACTGAAACCTGAAAACTCCGTTAGTCTAGAAAGGATCTGCATCATAGATCTAAAAGGGGATCTGACCATTGTATTTCATGTTAAATCATGATTTCAGATTTTGGGTATTGGGAGAAGTGGAATGTGCGGACGCACAAACTACCGAAGCCGAAATCGCGAAATCCTGTGGAGTCAAAGTAGTGAGTCGAGTTGACATCACTGAGATGAACATTGACACATGGGTGTGTACCACATGCTAGTAGGGTAAAAAAAAAAAGTGAGCATGGTGGGACCCAATGAAATCGTTGAAGGTGAAGTGGACCCTATAGAACGTGCCATGTGCCACCATGGTTGTGGGAGACAACTGTGCTATGTGGGCCTAGAGGGTAAAGTAAATCGGTATTTCAGAAGTCAGGGGTTGGAGAGGGAAGCAAGTATGGGAGCCTCGAGGATTGAAACCCCGAAACCTGAACTCTTGAAGTCCTGAAAACTTCAATACAGAGAGGCCATAATGGATTTTAGCTGTTGGTTTTTGTGTAGATGTGGGTCATTGATCCACCCATTTTCGTGAGTTCGGTAATCATAACTCGAGGGATAGTAGTGTTGAGTTGAAACCTCTCGAAACACAAAGTCGCAAAAACACCCTAGCGGTCTGGTGTTGGGTCACAGCCCGTGATCGCATGGGTTTGAGATTGAGGAAGAGAGGGATATCACTCGAAAGTTATAGAGCCCAGAAGAGCTCCAAAAATTCATAAAAAAATGAATGTTTTTTATCTATCTTATGAATTATGTGTGTGGAATGTGTTAAGGAATGATAGCCTAAAAAATTTTGGTTGTCTGCACATTGTAATTGCAGAAGATTGGCGAGTGCCATAATCGATTAGAATTTCCTCGGAGTGTAAAGAAATGGAAGAGGCATGGAATAATTCCAGACTAGAGAAGTAAAGAGAAGGAATGAACATTTCATTGGGAGTTGAAGGAATGAACTCCAATGGACACGGAAAAGAGATGGATAAGGAAGGGCATATGATGAAAATCATTGAAAGATTATGGAAAGATGCCTAGGATCTCCAAGATGATAGCTGAAATCTCATGAAAGACAGGGATAAACAGAGAGAATTCACCTTAAGGTTGTTGAAGAGTGTGGAAAGAATCGAAAAGAGATTGGAAAAATAAAGTAGCTCAAGCAAAATAGGGAGTCGCAGGACACCTGAGGGGAAAATAAGATCGATTTGTGATAGCAAACATCATCGTCGCTCCCCAAAGAATTTCGATAATGAAGCACACAGTAATTCCATATCATACCCTACCAGAAAGCACATGAGATATGGGATGGATGAATTGAAGGGGGAAATGAACAAGATCAAGCCTCCAACATTTGATGGAGAACATAAGAAGGAGGAAGATGCCGAAACATGGTTTCTTGGTATGAGGAAACAATTTCAACTATAGATTTATTCATCTCATGCAGAGGGCAGGATTTCCATGTATCAACTGAAGGGAAAGGTATCCATGTGGTGGGATCAACTTGTGCAGGTGAAACACATCGGAGAAAAAGAAACCACATGGAAAGAATTCAAGAGGTATTTCAAGAAGAAATACTTAACTAAAAGATATTATGATAGAAAGATGAAAGAGTTCTTTGAACACAAGCTGGACAACATGACCAGTGATGAGCATGAACGAAATTTTTTGGAATTATTGAAGTATGTTTCATTCATCAAAGATGAGTCTGTGAAGATTTAGAGGTACCTGAGTGGGTTACCACCTTCTATTGGGGATAAGATTCAGTATGATGAACCAAATAATATGGAAGAAACTATAAGGAGAGAGAAGTGGTTATTTGAACAACAAAGAGAGAAGCCTACCTTTCGGAAGGCTTGGGATGACCAGAAAAAGTTCAAGAAAGAACAGAGGCAGAAGGGAAATAAACCACCCTTTTTCAGAAACAGTCCTCAAGGACAGTCATCTTTTAGAGAGCCCGGGAAGGTTGAAGTGGGTGGGAAAATGTCAAGGCCACCACCTATGGAATGTTGGGGCTATAAAGGGAACCATAGGTACAGAGATTTCCCCCACTGAAATGATAAAACAAGGACTGTACACCATGTTCAACAAGCTGAAACAGTGGAAGACATGAGCAGTAGGATGCTAAGGATCTGCGCAACCCTAGACAACAAGTAAGATGAATATTAGTCACACATGATTGAAGTGGAAGGTATGATCAATAACCATGCCTTTACTATTTTAGTTGATTTGGGGGCTAGCCATAATTATATAGACCCTAGAGTGGTATAAAGTTTGCATTTGATAAGAAGCAAACATGAAAAATCTTGGTTAGTGCAGCTAGCTATAGGAACCAAGAGGAGAGTCATGGAGTTAGTCAAGTCCTGTCCTATGGACATGAATGGAATGAGCACAAAGGATGAATTGAACATTCTTCTATTAGGCTCTTATGACTGTCTAATTGGGATGGACTGGATGGACTAGCACCATGCCATCTTGGACTGCCAAAATAAGGAATTCACTTTCTTAGATGAAGAAGGGAATCAAAGAGCAGCCCAAGGGATTCCCAGAGTTGTATCTATTAGGGAAATATCAGTTATGTAGCTGAAGAAGTGCTACAGAAAAGGCTATCAATTATTTGCAGCCCATGGAGGGGAAACACCTAAGGACAAGGTGTCAAGTATCGAAGAGTATGTGGTACTAAAATAATTCGAAGATGTATTCCAGGAAGTAACTGGACTACCTCCAAAAAGAGATATCGATTTCTTTGTGAACTT
>JASDQU010097454.1:9398-21584 GCA_032191745.1 Picea mariana | reverse complement strand
TGAGAACCTCGATCTCGAAAAACCTTCATTTGGACCCTCAAAATGGCCCCGGAAGTCAAAACCTGCTAAAAATAGTAAATTGCCAAAATGGCCAGAAAATTGTTTTGAGCCATTTGGAAAAGGTGGGTGGCCTCTGATATCCACCTGGATCAATATTTGTTAGATATTCTCAAGGCTTTGATGGCTAGAGTGATGAGAACCCCAAGTTTCTGAGCACGGTGGTAGTGGGATTCTGCATGGAGGTATTGTTACATGTGGGTCTTTTTTCTATAAACTTAGTGTGCCATATATCCATGTTGTTTTTAATGAATGAAACACTATGTTTATAGTAAACAACAAGATGGATCTATGGTGCATCAATTTTACAGAAAAAAAGACCCGCATAGAAAAATACCTCCATGCAGAATCCCACCACCATATTGCTCAAAAACTTGAGGTTCTTAATACTCTAGCCAACATAGCCCTGAGAGTCTCTGACAAAGATAAAAATTCCATCTCCTCAAGGTTTTAAAAAATAATGGTTACACATAGCATTGAGGGATTAAGGCCTTTTAGAACTCTAGTAGAGGATCGAGGAACAAGGAGCAGATCAATGATCGAGTTTCCAAAGCTTTCTTGCCCTACATACAAGGGACTTTGAACAAGCTTGCCATCATTTTGAAGAAGAAGAACTTTGGGGCCACTTTTGAAACCCTTACCACTATTTGAAGCTCCCTCAAATCCATCAATGACCCTATTGATCTCGCCGATTAGAAAGGTGTCTATATGATTTCTTTCTCATGTGGAAAACCTTATGTTGGTAAAAATGGACGTTCCATCACGATTAATATTCATGAACATGCAATTGATATTAAGAACAATTGTACTCATTTCTTCGTGTTGGCCAAACACACAGACATGACAAAAGCATCATATTTGCATAGAGGGTAACAAAATTATAGCCAAAGTGGATCACTACCACAATAGAAAATTCAGAAAAGATACTGAAATAGAAAAGAGGCATAATAATCTTAATAGAGACAATGGTTGGAAGATCAGTGAAAATTGGATCACAACATTGTCAACCAAGTTTGTTTCAAGCTAACTTCTCCATTATTTTTAGTTTTGCTTTTCTAATTCCATTCTTCCTTTTTATCTTTCTTTTTTTATTTTGTTTCCTTTCCCATTTATATCTTTTTTCTTTATTTTCATTTTCATTTTAATCTTCCATTTTTATATTTTTATATAAATATTTTATAACAAATCCTTTATTAGTGTATCATCCTACATTATTATTATTTAAAACATATTTAACTCTTTACATTTTAGAAATTTTCTTACCACCTCCTTATCATTTTTTATGACACCATATATCCCTAGTCTTTATTAGTGTATCATCCTACATTATTATTATTTAAAAAATATTTAACTCTTTACATTTTAGAAATTTTCTTACAACCTCCTTATCATTTTTTATGACACCATATATCCCTAGTGTTTTGTATTTTTACTATGGTACACGTATATTATTTTATTATTTGAGTCTAATGAGCATTTATAAAATATTATGATTTATACTTAATAATATGTTTTTTTTTATATTTACAAATTTATTAATAAACTATTTATATTTTTAATAATAAATTATTTATAAAATTATAATAAATTATTTCTATATTAAATTTGGATTTATATATATTCATATATAATAAAGCTAGATGTTTATTTCTTTCATGTAATTTGTACTTTAATATTAAACTTTTTATTTTAATAATAAATTATTTATAAAATTATAATAAATTATTTCTATATTAAATTTGGATTTATATATATTCATATATAATAAAGCTAGATGTTTATTTCTTTCATGTAATTTGTACTTTAATATTAAACTTTTTATTTATATATATTTTAAAGTATGAAGTTCATTTCTTTTTTATATTTTAAAACCTTAAAATATATAAATAATATTTAATAATTAACAGATAGAAATTACATAAATTACAATGATTATAGTTGTAAATTAAGTTGTTGATTTTGTTAAGTTGTGGATTTTGTTAACAAATTTTTTAAAGCTCCATTTCCTTTTCATATTAATATAATTCTAAATTATTAGAGTTTCTTAATTTTTATCTTGATGATGGATCATATTTTTGGTCTAAAACATCGATCTAAAAATATATGTGATATATTTGGAAAAACTTTCTAAGTACTAAATTCTAAAAGCTTCAATTATTTTTATATTTTTCTTTCTCTCTTCTTAAAAGGATTTTTGTTGGAGGGGATGTTAGTAGTGGAATATTTTTTTCAAGAACATATCATTAATAGTTTATTAGTGTTTTTTAAATTTGTTGTTGGCTAGGGATTTCTTCCCTTTTCCCTTTCTTCTTAATGAAAATTTTCCTATTTCATTTAAGTTGTTGTATATCTTTTCCATTTAGCACATGCTTTGATATTTGGCCTCTTCAATTTGCATCCCTTTTTGTTTTAAACATGCCCCTCTCCCAACATCATATTTAGGTTAAACTGCATTATTAGTTCAAGATGGCAGGCCTACCTACCACATGGTAATCATTGACTCACATAACTCTTTGCCCAACTATCATTGATCATGGATCCCATGATTAGCTCAAATTCCATGTGTATTTAATCATATTAGTTCCCTTTTCTTACTCTATATTGGAACATATATTCAACGAGTAGGTGGTCATTTGACATAATGTACCTTTGGTGTAATTGTCCACACTTTTTAAATGTAATTCATTTGAAAGTTAAATTTGTATAGCTTTGTATAGTGGAGCTTGATTGCAGGATGTAAATCTATGATTGGACTAGTTTTTTGCTACATTACATCCAACCATGTACCCTTGTTCTAGTCTATTTTCCATGTGGAAAACTCAAGTAAGTCCATGTGTTCACTTGATGGTGCCACATGTCCTCTTAAGTGTGCTTTGGCCTTAGCAAGCTTATAAGTCAAAAAAATTGTAAGGAATAAGAGAGTCCTCTTTATCCCCCTTAAAGAAGGCCCATGTCCTTTGACCTATGGTTGACACCATAGGAGAGAAAATTAGAGAATAAGGTGCCCCCATTTTAACACTTATTGAAAATTTTAAACTAGGAGCCATCATGTTGCAATGGTTAAATGAAACCTTGATGATGTCCCGTGGATATTGACCCAATATGACGAGAGACTAATAAATAAGGGGGCCTTTGTGTAAGAAGATTTTTGTAACACCTTATGAGTATCCCTATAGTGCCTTTTGTTAGCACCCTATTCATTCATTACCTCTAGTTGTAGTTGCCAACTCACCTATTGTGATAGCATCTCGTGTATCCTCCTCACCTTGGGGATGTCATGTGGCTCACCTAGTTACCACATGGCACAACCACGTCACCTTATACTAACGTCAATACTATAATGTTCATTGATGATCTGTAATTTGGCGTTGATATTCCATTGGAAAGTTTGTCACAACAAATCTAATAAAATACTAAAATATTTACTATGAAGGTTAATTTCCTTTAGATCTCAGACTCTTTAATTATTGGTTTTCTGCTTAAAATGTATGAAATAGTTCAATGCAAAAAAATAGAGAACATAAATTAATACACACACCATCCAAAAATAAACACAATATATAACCTGGGAAACCCAATATGGGAAAAAACCCAAATAGAAGGTGAGGTCGCTCTGCTCTCTTTTCTTCAAATGTAAGTACAAAAAAAGAGGCACTCTCTGTGGAGTTTCCTTTGACATTGTGGCATGTATGGCTACTGCAGAATCTATCCTCCTCTGTTTTGCTCACAAAATACCACTCTCAATTGTTATGCTTAGTTATGGAACAAGATACAATGCAAAATAATGGAACCCCCTCTCCTCCTAGTGGTCCAATATTTAGCATAGTCCAATAACCATTTAGGGGTAGGGTTTCGACTTCCTCAACCCTCAATTGTTATAAGGTTTTGGACCTTCTAGAATATTCTTTAAAGTACGTATGTGGCTAGCCCCATATGCATGAGTAATGAGGGATGAACTGACATCCTCTCATACCATGGTGCTCAACATGGTAAGTCAACTTGAGGGAGGCATAACGTTTGCATACGAGCTCTGATTGATTCAATTTTTGCATTATTGGAAAGTTTTCAATGTGTAGAATAACTTCACGATGCCCTATTTATTCATAGGCAAGTTTTGACCCTAAAAAATGTTGTTTGATGCCTCAAAAGGGCTCCAGAAGGTTTCAAACCCCAATTTTCCAAACTGGGACCTGCCATTAAAATGACCTTGCAAGTTGATTCCCCCAATTTTTTGCACTCTAAAAGCATCAAGATAGATGAAAAATAATATAATGATCTAATATGAATCATACATCCCTATTTACGAAGGCTTTTGGTCCCCAAAATATTTACTAAATGAGGTGAGGAAATTTTTCCTCTACCGTCTCCTTGAAGTACCACTTTTCTTTGCTCGGAAGTTGTCCTTTCAACCCAGTCCACAAAAGGTCATGTTTCCCCCGTCTTGTAGTTCTAGACCTCTTCTGTAAAACTGTGTCCTCTTCCAACTTTGCATAAGCATCTGGTGCCAAGTCCTCTATGGAAGGTAGGACCTGCTCCTCCTGATCCAACATGGAAGGATCATAGAGTTTGAGATTCTCCACATTCACTACTGAGTAAATGCACATGTAAATGGGGAGATTGATTATGTAGACATTATCTCCCACTTTCTCTAATATATCGAAAGGTCCATAGTGCAGAGCCTTGATATTCTTACTAGGACCCTGTAGTATTTCCTTGTTCAGTTATAACCATACTATGTCTCCCATTTTGGATGACTTCTTAGTTCTGTGTTGATCATGTTTGGCATTGTATTTTTCTTGTGAATTCTTCAGTGTCTCCTATACTTGAAAATGGATATACGTGATATTCTCAACAAAAATTTCTTCTCGCAATGGATCTTCTATGAGGTCCTTTGTCACTCATCCTTTCTTTCCATATACAACATCCAAGGGTGAAGGTGGAAAATACCCAAAACAAGTTTCAAAAGGTGATTTTCCAATATAAGTGTGGACTGCTCTATTATAAGAGTGTTGTATGTAGATCYGATTTTCATCCCAAGTCTTYAGATGCTTCTGATTGYAACCCCTCAAAAGTTGCATGAAAGTCTTGTTGACAACTTCTATTTTCCTATATGTCTTTGGATGGAATGTTGTAGACCTCTTCAATTTAGTGTCCATATTCTCCCACAATGTAGTCCAAAATTCACTGAGAAATCTGGTATCCATGTCTAAGATGATGATCCTTGGTATCCCAAAGTGCACCCAGACCTGTTCTAAGAACATGTTTGTTGCTTCCTATCCTTTGATGGTTTGTTTACAAGGCATGAGAATGCACATCTTGTTGAACCTGTCAACTACCATGAATAAATAGTCATGTCCCTTTCTGATTGTTGGTAAACCTCCCATAAAATCCATGGAAACGCTTTCCCAAGATCGAGTGGGTACATGTAATGGATGATATAGACCTTGCTTCGTGTTAATAGGCTTGTTGGTACAACAAAGTATACATCCTCTAATATATCGTGCTACATATTTTTGCATTATGGGCCAATACACATACCTCTATAAGTTTGCAATTGTCTTCCCAACACCAAAATGTCTTGCAATCTTAGAGGTGTGAGCCTCTCTGATAAGTTGTAGTCATTCATCTTTAGGGACACAGAGTTTGTTGAGCTTGTAGAGTAAACCATTCTGGAAATGATAGTAAGTCTTACTGTCATCTTCTTCTATATTATTTTAGCCTTGTAGCTACTAAAACACCTCCTTGAAGTCCTCATCTTATGTGTATGCCTCTTTGTATGCATCATGGGTAAAAGGATCCATGTGAATCATAGTTCCCAAAGCTGTAATATTGGATGTGGGTGGCCTTGAAAGAATGTCTTTCAAATTGTTTGTGCTACCCTTCTTATACTTGATGACTAGATGAAATCACTGTAAAAACCCCATCCACTTGCAATGTATGGTTTGTTGTAACTTACTTTTGTCTTGGAAATACTATAGTGGCTAGTGATCTGTGTGGATGATGGTCTCTTTTCCCGTTAGATAGTGTTTCCAATTCTTGACAACTTGAACCAGGGCATAGAGTTCCTTGTCATAGGTAGGGTAGTTTAGAAATGCCCCATGCAATATTTTAGAATGATAGCATACATGCATTCCTCCTTGAATTAAAATTGTTCCCATGACATACCCACTTGCATTTGTCTCCACTTCAAAAGGATTTTTCATGTTTGGTAATGTGAGAACTGGTGCTTGACTTATCTTTCTTTCAGCTCATCAAAATCCTTTTGTTGATTCTTCTCCCATTGGAAACTCTTACCACTTGATTTTATGGCATGGAGTGGTGAAACTACTACTAAAAATGAAGCTATGAACTTCCACAAGCACTGTGATGCCCCCAAAAAACTCATAATTTCAGTGACAATTGTAGGAATTGGCCATTTCATGATGGCCTCCATCTTTGTGAGATATATCTTGAGCTCCCCTCCACTTATCACATACCCCAAATACATTAAAGGATGCTGAGAAAACTCACATTTCTTGATGTTATCTAACAAATGGTGCTTCTTCAGAGTCTCTAACACCTGCATGAGATGTGAGATGTGCTCCTCCCGGATATCACTATAAACCAATATATCATCCAAATAGACTATAACAAACAAATCTAGATATGAGCATAGTACATCATTCAATAGTCTCATACATGTAGTTGGTGCATTAAATAAACCGAATGACATGACACACCATTCATACAAACCTTACCTTGTCTTGAAGGTAGTATTCCAAGTGTCTTCTTCCTTGACGCGTACCTGGTGGTATCCCAATTTGAGATCCAACTTGGTCAAATATTTTTCATGTTGCAACTGATCTAATAGATCATTGATCCTGGGGCATAGAGGGTATCAATTTATTAGTGTAATCTTGTTCAATACTCTATAGTCGATACACATTCACCAAATCCCATCCTTCTTTGGTGAAATTATGATAGGTAACCTACAATGTGAGGTGCTTGGTCGAATCACACCCTACTCCAAGAACTTCTTCTTCACTTCATTTGCTTCCATAACGAACTGTTTATATAGCCCAGTATTCGACAATGGGGAGTTTGGAAATAAATGCATTTCACGCTCCACTTCCCTCTTGGGTGGTATCCCTTTAAGATCTTAGAGCACTCCTCTATATTTCTATAAAAACTCCTCCAACTAATGTTTTCACTCTTTAGTACAATCCTCTAGAGATGCATTTACTCTTATTGACTCATCCTCAATCTGATTTTCTCTCAAGAAAAGTAAACCATATTTCTTGGCTTGGTTGACACTTACCAGTGAGATATTTGACTTTCCTTTATGCGTGTTGATGGTGTAGGACTTGGAATCCTTGACTAGTTGATACTAAATGGCTCTCTACATGAATATTGCATCCATGATGTATATGTAGGGGATTTCAAACTCTACTCCACATACGTCAAGGGGTACTACGCCCAATTCCACTTCATCAATAAAATCAACACTTACAACAAATTTAATCTTGCACTGTTTCATTACCTTGATCTATGCATCCTTGTTTACCCAACCCAATGGATAGGGGCTAGGATGATCATGAACCTCCAATCCAAGCTTGTTGACCAGATCCATTGCTATGAGATTAGCTTGTGAACTAGATTCGAATAGAGCATCTATCTCGGTCTTCTTGACCTGAATCTTGATGTGGAAGAGCTTGCTCATCTCCTTCTATTCTTGGTCATGAATTCTACTCAGATTCATCTCCATCTGCACTTATGTGTAAACAATATTCTCATCCACATCGAAGTTGCTTTCAAATTTATTGCTTGAATCTATGGCTAGAAGATTATATTTCTTTTCTTCCTTCTTGTGGTTCTTTGGGTCCAATTCTAGATGTAGTTTCCAACACTTTTCCTCAGTGTGACCATCAATATTGCAACGGTTGCAATGGTTGTTTGGATCATTGCACTGACGTGAAATGGATTCCATTTTATTATCCTTTCCCCCTTTCCACTTCTTCTTCCCGTCCTTGGAAGATTCTTGGTGCTCTTTTTGCTTGGAACTACTTGGCTACCCTTTCTTGTGACCTATGTTTTCTAGATATTGTGCATGTGCACATGCCTCATCCATTGTCCTTGACTTGAAAAACATCACTTTCTTTCATAGATACTTGAGGAGTATATTTGGGTTCTTGAGAGAGATACCTAACATGATGGCCATGTTTCTAAACTCAGTGGTGTACTCCTATAGACTATGCCCTTGCTTCTACCTGAAGTAGTGCCACCAGATCCATCGATCCTCTACATACCCGATAGGGTAGAATTGGGACTTGTTGAGGGTTTTGAAGTCCTCTCACCTAGTTACTAATGAATCACCTCCAACCTAAGTGTTTCCATATGGATTTTCCACTAGGTTAAAGCATGGCCCTCTAACTTCAGTATGGCTAATGATATCTTTTGTTCTTCATCTATATGGTGAACGTTGAAATAAACTTCTAGTTGTTGCAACCAATGATTCAATTTTAATGCATTGATATCACCTTGGTATGGATTTATGCCCACTTTTTCTTCCATCTTGAATAAGGACTATTAAGGGTTTATGGCACTAGAACTCAACTGCTCCTTCTCGGTTTCTTTTCGAGACTCCTTTTCTGGGTCTTCATTATCTCTTGATTTCCCATCTAATATGATATCTAAGTTCGAGCCTCCAAATTCTCCGAATGGTACAAACTTTCTTGCTAGAGACACCATGAGGAGGGACATATTGCAAGATATATCAAGATCTGTTATGTCAATTAGTCTTCATGCATACTTTGATGGGATAATGGGCTATTAGGTCTTTGGTTGTAATGGTTTCTTTATTATATCCCCCAATTTTCGATCCACTTAATTGAATTACCCATAAGGAGAGAGAATGGTGAGAAGGAATTCCACCCCTTAACACTTATCATGTATGCCCATTAGGCCATTGACCCATTGAGGGACAATTAGTTAATCATATGGCTTATGACCCTCCATTGACCCACAATTGTTAACTCCCACACCATGCATCGAAGACATGTTGTTTCATCCTCTACCACATCAACTTCTATCATGTACCATTTTTAGGTATATCCATATGGCACCATCATATATTGATGCACCATTTCCCAAGGGTTCCACAAGTCATTCCCACTCACTAACTGCCATCATCATGCTAACATGAACCCTATAATGACCCTCCACATATATGCCTTATAATGGTTTACATTGTTGATTTAGCCTTACCACATGTACTCCATATTATATGTATTGTTGTTGCGGGTTGTTGATTCATCCTAATAATGTGTACACCAAGAATGCTTGTTGGCTACCAAGGGTTTGAGACATAGGATGGTTGTTGAATGATCTACTGGAAACCCCCATTGGCATTGACCTATGAGTCAAACCCACTGAAGAGAGAGAAGAGAGCACTAAGGATATATAACTAACACATTATATTTGTAAGCATGTGAGTTGATACAATGAGATTTGAACATTGGAACTCTATTTTTCAAAAGCCTTATCAACCTTTTTCTAGCCACTAATTCCTTAGACAACTTTATAATATGAAGGCCTTTCAATATTAATAAACACATCATGCTTCCTACTTTACCTTAAACTAGTGCCAGATTACCTAAAATAAGGAGTTGCATCTGTTGATTTCAATCTCCTATCATATTATCAATGAGTGGCCACATCATGTTGAGATTACAATGCAATACTTATGTGGATATCCTTCATTTTCAACAACCATCAATTTTCAAGGGGAGATTGGGAGGGAATATAAATAAACATATATACTAGCAATTTTAGTAACGAAGTCTCATATATTGATAAAGTTTGCTCATAATTACCCTTGAAAACATGCAAGTTCTTTGTTATGTGGATTCTTAGAATACACTAGGGGTTGGAAAAGGGCTTGTATGCCCAACATTGGGGCTCAAACCAACTAATGGAATTCAACTCAAGGACATAAAAAAGCAACCAAAAGGTGCAAATCTCATTTATTCATTAGGATGAATCATGGGGCTTAAGAAATGAAAAAAAATTAGAAATGAAAATCTACAAATGAGAGATACTACAACCTAATCAACCCCTATTTAATCCAAATGCACATAATGAACAATAAACATTGGATTTMTTCCCTTTTACTATGGAGATCAAGCAAACTGRCAACTRAGGGAAACTAGGGTATATTATCTTCSTAGGTGGGTGAAAGCCCTTAACCAGGKGTAGATCGATACTAAACCTAATATAATATATTGAAAGAAGGAAGCTACAAAGATGTAACCATTTGGTTGTTATAGGTAATTTCATCGCTACACTCAAGTGCTTCAAGCAATCTATGATCAAAATAGTTAAGGGATTCACCATGGTACCATTTAATATTGATTGAGGTTAACTCCTTATGATTAGTTATATTATTTGCCCAAAGCCAATAAGGATCTTTTGTTGACCTCTTAAATTTTTTATGATAGAGGTTGCTATTGTTCACTCCATTAAAGTGTGCAATTGCATAGTGTGCTTACGAAATAATAGGTCTTCAATTTCTCAACAACCAAACTAGCAAGATGAAAATAGTTCTCAACAGAAAGGATATGTTGTTTATTATCAATTGTTTTGTGATAGAGAGGTACATTGGGATGACGGGTAAAACCTTTTTCTCATGAAATGATGGATGTGATTGCCACACAAGTGCTAACATATGCAGATTTCACTGTAAGTGACTATGTCGTAGATGTTGTGCTAACCAATGGTGATAGTGTATCAAAGTTTGTATATGTGGAGGAAATATAAGGTTCTGAGGAACATACAAATTTTTTTAGTCATTATTTAGTGGAAGATGTGGGATTCATGATTATCAAAACCTTTATAGAAATTACCAAGTCACCGTTCAATGGTAAGTTCAAGGTTGAGTTAGAATCTTCAAAATTGATATCAAATGAGAATGTGAATGATGCAAAATTTTGATACCAACTTTGTCTAATATAAATTAAGAATGAAGAGCAAAAAAAAAATCTTCCTACAAAATTTTTGCTCCTTTTTCATTGCTAAATATGATCAATAAAGGATTTAGGATTCATTTCTGAAGCTAGGAGGCCTATAATGCCAAATCTATACTAACCCAAATTACAATATGAAAATCTATACTAACCCAAATTACAATATGAAAGTAACTAAAGATAGATACGAAAGACAAAGTACTCAAGATATTTGTTTGGTTGATATTTGTTGGTTGGAATCCTCGTAGTAATTACATAATATATAAGTCATTGTGAATACTTTATATTGTTACTCTTTTTCTTACATGTGAGCGTGCGCTACAAGAAACTTAAAGTAACTTAAAAAATGTACTTTATTAGATTTACAAGTGCATACAATATAAGATATAAAGTTGTATAAAATTATGTAATTTTGTCATAAATTTGTGTTCATATTGAAAATTAAATTTTAAAAGTTTATATGTTAAAGTATGTGTTTAATGGAGTAAATTAATAAGTAGATAAATTTTTTTTTTTTTTCGTGGAAATTCTTTTTCAAATCTGGTAGGAATTTTGTAAAAATGTATAATTCCACCTATTTAATGAGAAATTTAATCACAAAACTTTACCCTTGGTGATTTTGGTCCATTTTAAGATGAACCAGATTATTGGAATTTTGAAAATATAAATGAATTAGGGCAGAACTTAGCATTTTCAAAAAGCAAACAAACTCACCTAAAAGATTGAGTTTGTCCACTTATTAACTCAATCCTACATTCAACACTTTTATTTCTCCTTAATTTGGATGGTGAAGAATCCATAATTGAATTAATTATGTTGGAGAATCTACTGAAAATAGTTTGTTCTTCGAACATTAAATATACTTTGAAACTTGAAACTTATATTCTCAAACATTGACATGTCAAGTAAATATGTATGTAATTAGTTTAGGTATAAGCTAATTGATTTTGAGGGTTTTGAGATCTAAGCTACTAAATGGTGAAGAAATTATGATTTAAGGATAAGGATCTTTGTGAGATATCTAAAATTATTTTACATTATTTCAATGAAAAATCTACCTTTAAGAAGATGTGTGGGTTAACATGAAAAAATAAGTGACACATGATCTATAATATCATCATTAATGAAA
>JASDQU010097452.1:11272-21704 GCA_032191745.1 Picea mariana | reverse complement strand
TTCTTCCATAAAGTGCTTCAAATGGGCTCATCTTCAATGATGCATGATACCCATTATTGTAGGTGAATTCTACCAATCTAGGTAGTCTTCCCATCTTGATTGTTTGTCCATCACATACATTCTCGGCATGTCTTCTATTACTTTGTTCACCCTCTCTGTCTATCCATCAGACTTGGGATGAGATGTTGTACTAAAATTCAGATTCATTCTAAATCCTCTGAACAGTCCTTGCCAGAAATTCGAGGTGAATTTTGGGCCCCTATCAGACACAATCATTTTAGGAATTCTTTGCAAGCGTGCCAGTTCTTTTAAGAAGATATCAACAACATCTGTTGCCTTGCGAGTGGTTTTTAGTGGAATAAAATAGGCAACTTTTGTAAGCTTTTCCACCACAACCATGATCGAATCATGTTGCTTGCTTGTTCTAAGCAATCCTATAATAAAATCCATGGTAACCACTTCCCACTTCCACTCAGGAATAGGCAAAGTCTGTAGCAACCCCGCTGGGTGCCTATGCCCAGCCTTAACTTTCTGGCACTCCATACATATTGCGATGTATTCAACGATATCCCTCTTCATACCCAGCCAAAAGTAATGGCTTTTGACTGCTGCCACAATCTTCTAATGTCCAGGGTGTCCAGCATAAGTCACGTTATGCATTTCTTTTAGAATCGCAAGTTTCAATTCTTGGACATTGGGTATATACACTCTGTTTTTATAAAGAAATAATCCATCAGGTTCCAAGGTGTAACTTTCCTTTTTCTGTGGTCTCTCACGCTGCTGTAGCTTTGTTACGAAGTCTCTGTACTACAAATCAACATTTGCAGCTTCCAAATTCTACCCTTGATATCAGTCCTGTACATGCTAATGGCTGTAGCATGTAATTCATGCACTTTTCTACTGAGTGCATCAACCACCTTGTTTTCCTTTCCCTTGATATGCTTGATATCAAGGTCGTATTCACACAGAATCTCCAGCCACCTACTTTGTCTAGCGTTTAAAGTCATTTGATCAAACAAATATTTCAGACCATTGTGGTCTATTCTCAATTTGAATCTCCTTCCCATAAGGTAATGTCTCCATTTCCTTAGAACGTGGACGATTGTTGCCAGCTCCAAATCATGAGTGGCATAATTCTTTTCATTCTCTTTCAACTTCCTGGACTCATAAAAGATTACAAATCCATTTCGGTTGAGAACTTCTCCCAATCCTTCCTTACATGCATCTGTGCACACCACCAAATCCATATTTGGATCTGCAATCCTCAATATTGGAGCGCTGGTTAACAACTGCTTCAATCATTGGAAACCTATCTCACACTCTTTAGTCCACTGAAATGTTTTCTCCTTCCTTTGCAAACAAGTTATAGGGTGAGCTATCTTTGAGAACACTACTATAAATCTTCTGTAATAGCCCGCTAGACCCACAAAGGATCTGACTTCTGCCACATTCCTTGGCACTGACCATTCTCGGATGGCCTCAACCTTTTCAAGATCCATAGCGAACCCTTCTTCTGAAATAATGTGCCCCAAGTAATGGATCTTCCTTTGGTAAAATGAGCATTTTCTCAATTTGACATACAGTTGGTGTCCTCTCAACAATTGCAACACCAGTCTCAGGTGTTGTTCATGCTCTTCCTCTGACTTGGAATACACCAAGATGTCATCCAGGAAGACTATGACAAACTTGTATAAATAGTCCCTGAATACACCATTCATCAAGCACATAAAAACAACAGGTGTGTTTGACAGTCCAAACGACACCACTGTGAACTCGTAATGACCGTACCTTGTTCTAAAGGTAGTCTTGCTGATGTCCTCATCATTTATTCTTACCTGGTGATATCCTGATCTGAGATCCATCTTTGAAAATATTTCTGCACCCTTCAACTGATAAAAAAGATCATCGATCCTCGACAGAGGATACTTGTTCTTGACAATTACCTTGTTCAACTGCCGGAAATCAATGCACAACCTCAACGTCTCATCCTTCTTCCTCATGAAGAGGACCGGGGAACCCCAAGGTGACATGCTGGGGTGAATGTACCCCTTCTTTAGAATCTCTTCAAGTTGCAATTGCAACTCTTTCAGCTCTGGCGTACTCATTGTATAAGGAGATTTTGACACTTTTGCTGCTCCAGGCATCAAATTTATAGAAAAGTCGATGTCTCTCTTTGGAGGTAGTCCAGGTACCTCCTAAAATACATCCTTGAAATCTGTAAGTACCTCATGGTCTCCAATCATTGAGACTTCATCTCTGGATGCTTCCTCCACACGGGCTGCAAATAATTGACAGCCTTTCTTGGACTATTTTCCGATTTCCCTCCTCATCCAGGCATGTAAACCTTTTGTTGCAATAGTCCAGAAGGGCATGGTACTTGTCCAACTGGTCCATCCCAATTAAGCAATCGTAAGAACCTAAAGGAATAATATTCAATTCATCCTTTGTGCTCAATCCATTCATGTCTACAGAACAAGACTTAATCAACTCCGTGACCTTCCTCTTGGTTCCTGTAGCCAACTGCACTAACCAAGACTTTTCATGTTTGCTTCTTGATAAATGCAAACTTTCCACCACCCTAGGGTCTACATAAATATGGCTAGCCCCCGAATCAATTAAAATAATAATTGGTCGGTTGTTAATCATACCTTCCACTTCAATCATGTGTGATTGAAATTCTGCTTGCTTGTCATCCAAGGCTACATAGATTTTTGGCATCCTACTACCCATGTCTTCCACAGTTTCAGCTTGCTGAACATTGTGGATGGTTCTCGCTTTATCTTTTCTGTGGGGGCAGTCTCGGTACCTATGGTTTCCTTTACAGCCAAAACACTCCATAGGTGGCGGTCTTGGCATTTGTTCATCCACTTCAGCGTTCCTAGGCTCCCTAAAGGATGGTTGTCCTTGAGGGTTGTTTCTAAAAAAGGGAGGCTTGTTTCCCTTCTACCTCTGTTCCTTCTTAAACTTCCTCTGGTCATCCCAAGCCTTTTGAAAGGTAGGATTTTCTCTCTGCTGTTCATATAAGCATTTAGCCCTTCTTATTGTTTCTTCCATAGTCTTAGGATCATCATACTAAATCTTGTCACCAATGGAAGGTGGCAGTCCACTCAGATACCTCTGAATCTTGACAGCCTCATCTTTGATGAATGGAATATACTTTAGTAGTTCCAAGAAACTTCGATCATATTCATCAATAGTCATGCTACCTAGCTTGAGTTCGAAGAACTCCTTCATCTTTCTGTGATAGTATCTTTTAGTCAGGTATTTCTTCTCGAAATACTTCTTGAACTCCTTCCAAGTGATATCTTTCTCCCTAATGTGATGCACCTACACAAACTGATCCCACCACATGGAAGCTTTTCCTTTTAGTTGATACATCGCAATCCTTCCTTCTACATGAGAGGAATAATTTTGCAGTTGGAAATATTTCCTCATGCCAAGCAGCCAAGTTTCAGCATCTTCCTCCTTCTTATGTTCTCCATCGAACGTTGGAGGCTTGATCTTGTGCATCTCTCCCTTCAATTTATCCACTCCAGATCTTCGGTATTTTTTGGTAGGGGATGGGCTTGAACTACTGTGTGCCTCCCTACTGGAATGATTTGGGGAGCGACGATGATGTCTGCTACCACTCCTCCATCTTCTTTTCCTCTCAGGGGTCCTACGACTCCCTATTTTTCTTGTGTCACTCTCCTTTTCCAATTTACTTTCTATTCTTTCCAAGCTCTTCAACATCTTTAAGTTGAATTCGCCCTGCCTATCATTGACTTTCATGATATTTCATCTATCAGCTCGGCGAGCCCGGGCATCTCTCTGCAATCCTTCAATGATTTTCATTATATGTCCTTCCTTATCCAATTCTCTTCCATGCCCATTAAAGTTTGATCCTTCGATTCCCAAGTTGACATCCCTTCCTACCCTTTCGTCCTCTATTTCGGATGCAATATGCACCTCTTCCATTTCTATAATCAGCTGTCTTGACACTCATTGAACTCTGCACACACAACGTGCAGTCAACCAAAGTTTGTCAGGCCTTAAACCCTTAATAAAAACCACAACATTCATTAACCAACGTGAATAAGAAAACGTTTCAAATTCACCAAGTTTTTTGAGCCCTGCTTGGCTCTGCAAATTTTTGGGACTTCGGTTTTTCAGGTTTTTTTTTTTTTGTCCATGAGGATTCAAAATTTAAATCCTCGACAGTTCTTATGTCCTTAAAAAATTTCAGGATTTCAGAACTTCGGTGTTTCGGGTTTCGGGGTTTTTGGTCCCCGAAGGTTCTCGCACTCGCTTCCCTCTCCAAATCCCGACTCCCGAACTTCCAACCTCTCTTCTCTTGGGCCCACAGTACAGCTGTCGCCAACCCTGGTAGGGATTTTGGGACTCGGCACTTCGGGTTTTCGGGTCTTTGGTACCCAGGAGTTCACAATGCAGTGACTCCCAACCCCATGTCACTCCAACTCCCGAATTCTGAAATTCCGATTTACTTTACTCTTCGGGCCCACAGCACAACTGTCACCCTTAACCATAGTGGCGCATGGTACATTCAGGAGGGTCCACATCACCTTCGGTGACGTCATCGGGTCCCACCATTCTCGCTTGTCTTCTTGAATCACTCGCACGTGGAACACACCCATGTGTCCACATCCATTCCAAGGCAATCCAGCGGTTAGACTTCTCTCAGATCTATGACGCAGATCTTTTCGACATTTCAGGGTTTCGGGCATCAGGAGTTCATGCAACTCCACCTCTTGAACTTTCGTTTGCCAAAATTGTGAAATTACGGTCTATTCTTCCACTTGATCAAATGGTCAAGTTCCTCTCTTATGATCTACAGTGTAGAATGTTTCAGAATTTTGGGTTTCGCTATTTCGCGACTTGCGAAAATAGGGTTCTTCCCCTTTGGTTTACCGTGTGCCGAAACGCCGTTCGGCAGCCACATGCCCTCCCCCGATGGAAGGTCCCGATGAATTTTGGATTTCACGTATCATGATTTCCACACTCTTGTGCAACTTGAAAGGGTTTTTAAACCTTGCGCACATTTTCTAGATCTGACGATCACGAGGGTTCGCCTTCACTCCCGAATAGATCCTCTGGCTCCAACACTTCTGGTGTGGAGTCCCCTTTCCCTGTGGTCATATACCACACCGGCTGTGGTTCTAAAATATCGCTAAACCTCATGAGCTTTGTAACATGGTCAAGTGACTCCTTGACACTCAGGAACCTTCTGGGGTTTGAAATTGGCCCTCTTGACACAATTTCTTCTCAAACCCTCGGTCCAAAGACAACTCAACTGGCCCATCTAGGCTCAGTGTCGAAACCTTGGATCTGATACCAAATTGTAACACTCTTTCATAATGTAACGCTCTGATACCAATCTGTAACACTCTTTCATACTGTAACACTCTAATACCAAAGTGTAACACCCCCATTCCGGGCCTGACAGAAGCTACTTTGCGGAACAACATCATTTTATGCTTAATTAATAACATGCATTTAAGCAAATGAAACACATTTAAACTCAGAGTAACCATAATAATTACTACTATTATAAATAATCAATGGCTTTAGCATTAATTTTTCATAGCAAAATGCATGATAAATATAAATACATAGACATGCAGAAAAGTAATTAAAACATCATCTCGTACTTATCTTTGAAATGGTGGTAATTCCACCAACAAGGTGCAGGCCTTCCACGAACCTCCCAGCCTTAGACCACACTACTCATCAAGTTCAGCAGTGGATCTCCCCCGACCTGGGACTAAGATCCACCCCCAAGGAAAGGAATCCTAGGCTAGGATGAGGTTACAGGGAAAACACACAGTCACAAGGAAGGAATTTTCTCCCAGGAACCACTCATACTCACTGCCCACAGACTCTCCTTCCCCACATGCTTGTTCCACCCTAGGAGTATACACCTTCTCTATCACCTAGATAGTCCTTCGACTGCTAACCTCCCTTGCCTTAGGTTTCAGCAACAGACAGAACCGGAAGTCTCCGAGCTCTGTGGCAGCTACAGGGTTCCTTCTAGGAGTAATCTCCTTCCTCTGTGCACTCTCTGACCTGGGGAGAGTCACTCACAGTCCAAGCAACCCGTTCTTCCAACTTCAATCACATCTCTCACCTGAAGAGAGTGTTGTACAAACTGGCCAACAAGCCACACGCAGTCTAGCACTGCGTGGCCACAACAACCAACGTGGAAATCAGACACGGGATTTCCAAACAGGCTCAGCAATGACAGGATGGTCTCATGGTTACAGCTTTGGGATAGAGACTCCACACACAGGCTCGATCTGCTCAGATAGAGGATGCATCGGCTTTCCTAGAAATCAACACAGGCTATCCCTAAAATCAACACAAAGACTTCGCCCCTAGTTTCAGGATGGCACGAGGTCTCTTATAGGGTTCAGATGGGACGTACGGTTTAGAATATGCACGGGGACTCTTCCAGAGGTCGGACGGGTTCACACCCAGGAAGTCGAGGGTCGAATGGTGGTGGAACCCCCCAGTATGGCTGACTTCTCTGGTTTTAACTGCATGCGCCCAAGCGGACACCTGTCTCCCTGGGGCTGCATGTTTCCCATTTTGCACAGGTTCCCCTTCCAGGAACTTCAGATAAAACAAATACAAATATTTCCCATGTATTTTTGGAATAATGCTAAAATATTATTCCCAAGGACTTAAGCCCTTAGGTTTAGCCCCTAGGCTCCACACTTATCCCCCTTTTCCCACCTTCCAGGCCCTAATCCATTGCCCACTCTGTGGAAGCTTAGTCCCCCATCACTCATTCATCGTGGTCGGTCTGCACGTTGCGGTCTTTATATTTTATTAATTTTCTGCATTGATACATGTACAAAATCAAGCTCTTGGCCTTCAACCCTTAGGCTCTCTGGCCTAACAATCACATAAGCCCACTAGCTTATATAAACTGGGCTCACCAGCCTATAAAACATATTTACAATCCATTTCATAACCAAGATTTACAACAGGGCTCGGCCTTGGGGACATTGCAATCCCCCTCCCCTTATTTCTGCACTGTCCTCAGCGCAACTTTACACAACGTCTACAAGCTTTTAAATTTTTTTAAAAAGATGCAGGTACTCTGCCCGCATAACATCTTCATGCTCCCATGTTGCATCCTCAGGACCGTACCAGGTCCACTGGACCTTTACAAGATTTATAGCTCGATTCAAGAGCTGTTTTATTTTCCTGTCCAATATGCGCATAGGATGTACTTGCAGGACACCTTCTGGTTCGACCTGAATCACATTCCAGTCGATGACATGGTTAGCATCAAGTATATATTTCTTAAGCAATGAAACATGAAACACATTATGTACATTCATAGATGGAGGTAAAGCAAGCATGTATGGAACTGGAACAATCCTTTCCAGGATTTCAAATGGCCCACAAAATCTTACTGCCAAGTTGGCACAACTTCCCAACTTCAGGGAACTCCTGTTAGTTTTCACTTTCAGGAAAACATGATCACCCACTTTGAATTCTCTATGGTTTATGTTCTTATCAACATAACTTTTCTGCCTGTCCTAGCCAACCTTCAAATTCTATTTAATTTTTATTATTTGGTCCTCCATCTCTTTGAGCATCTCTGGCCCAACTACTGCTTTGTCAGCTGGATTATCCCAGCTCACTAGAGTGTTGCACTTTCTTCCATAAAGTGCTTCAAATGGGCTCATCTTCAACGATGCATGATACCCATTATTGTAGGCGAATTCTACCAATGCAGGTACTCTTCGCATCTTGATGGTTTGTCCATCACATACATTCTCAGCATGTCTTCTATTACACTGTTCACCCTCTCTATCTGTCCATCAGACTCGGGATGATATGCTGTACTAAAATTCAGATTCGTTCTGAATCCTTTGAACAATCCTTGCCAAAAATTTGAGGTGAATTTTTGGTCCCTATCAGACACAATCGTTTTAGGAATTTCGTGCAAGCGTTCCACTTCTTTTAAGAAGATATCAACAACATCTGCTGCCTTGTGAGTGGTTTTCATGGAATAAAATGGGCAGCTTTTGTAATCTTGTCCACTGCAACGATGATCGAATCATGTTGCTTTCTTGTTCTGGGCAATCCTGTAATAATATCCATGGTCATCACTTCCCACTTCCACTCAGGAATTGGTAAAGGTTGCAGCAACCCCACTGGGTGCCTATGCTCAGCCTTAACTTTCTGACACTCCATACATCTGGCAGTGTATTCAGCAATCTCCCTCTTCATACCCGACCAAAAGTAATGGCTTTTGACTTCTTCCACAGTCTTCTGATATCCAGGGTGTCCAGCATAAGTCACGTTATGCATTTCTTTTAGAATCACAAGTTTCAATTCTTGGACATTGGGTATATACACTCTGTTTTTATACAAAAGTAATCCATCATCTTCCAAGGTGTAACTTTCCTTTTTCTGTGGTCTCTCGCGTTGCTGTAGCTTTGCTACTAAGTCTCTGTACTGCAAATCAACATTTGCAGCTTCAAAAATTCTACCCTTGATATCAGTCCTGTACATGATAATGGTTGTAGCATGTAATTCATGCACTTTTCTGCTGAGTGCATCAGCCACCTTGTTTTCCTTTCCCTTGATATGCTTGATATCAAGGTCGTATTCGCACAGAAACTCCAGCCACCTACTTTGTCTAGCATTTAAAGTCAGCTGATCAAACAAATATTTCAGACCATTGTGGTCTCTTCTCAATTCAAATCTCCTTCCCATGAGGTAATGTCTCCATTTCCTCAGAGCGTGGACGATTGCTGCCAGCTCCAAATCGTGAGTGGCATAATTCTTTTCATGCTCTTTCAACTTTCTAGACTCATAACAGATTACAAATCCATTCTGTCTGAGAACTCCTCCCAACCCTTCCTTACACGCATCTGTGCACACCATGAAATCCATATTTGGATATGCAATCCTCAAGATTGGAGCGCTAGTTAACAACTTCTTCAATCGCTAGAAACCTATCTCACACTCTTCAGTCCACTGAAAATTTTTCTCCTTCCTTTTCAAAGAAGTGATAGGGTGAGCTATCTTTGAGAACCCTGCTATAAATCTTCTGTAATATCCTGCTAGACCCATAAAGGATCTGAATTCCGCCACATTCCTTGGCGCTGACCATTCTCGGATGGCCTCAACCTTTTCAGGATCCACAACAATCCCTTCTTTTGAAATAATGTGCCCCAAGTAATGGATCTGCCTTTGGTAAAATGAACATTTGCTCAATTTGGCATACAATTGGTGTCCTGTCAACACTTGCAGCACCAGTCTCAGGTGTTGTTCATGCTCTTCCTCTGACTTGGAATACACCAAGATGTCATCTAGGAAGACTATAAGAAACTTGTCTAAATAGTCCCTGAATACACCATTCATCAAGAACATAAAAACAACAGGTGCGTTTGACAGTCCAAACAACACCACTGTGAACTTGTAATGACCATACCTTGTTCTAAAGGCAGTCTTACTAATGTACTCATCCAGGTAGCTCCTAAAATACGTCTTTGAACTCTGTCAGTACCTCATGGTCTCCAATCCTTGAGACTTCATCTCTGGATGCTTCCTCCACACGAGCTAGAAATAATTAACATCCTTTCCTGTAACACTTCTTCAGATGCATGGCTGAGATTTTTCTAACAACCATAGCTCTGGGAATTCCTTGCACTATTTTCTGATTTCCCTCCTCATCCAGGCATGTAAACCTCTTGTTACGACAGTCCAGAAGGGCATTGTGCTGATCCAACCAGTCCATCCCAATTAAGCAGTCGTAAGAACCTAAAGGCAGAATATTCAATTCATCCTTCATGCTCAATCCATTCATGTCTACAGAACGAGACTTAATCTACTCAGTGACCTTCCTCTTGGTTCCTGTAGCCAACTGCAATAACCAAGACTTTTCATGTTTTCTTCTTGATAAATGCAAACTTTCCACCACCCTAGGGTCTACATAACTATGACTAGCCCCCGAATCAATTAAAATAATAATTGGTCGGTTGTTAATCATACCTTCCACTTCAATCATGTGCGATTGAAATTCTACTTGCTTTTCATCCAGGGCTGCATAGATCCTTGGCATCCTGCTACCCATGTCTTCCACGGTTTCAACTTGCTGAACATTGTGGACAATTCTCACTTTATATTTTCTGTGGGGGCGGTCTCGGTACCTATGGTTTCCTTTACAGCCCCAACACTCCATAGGTGGCCCTCTGGGCATTTGTTCATCCACTTCAGCCTTCCTAGGCTCCCTAAAGGATGGCTGTCCCTGAGGGCTGTTTGTGAAAAAGGGAGGCTTGTTTCCCTTCTACCTCTGTTCCTTCTTAAACTTCCTCTGGTCATCCCAAGACTTCCGAAAGGTAGGCTTTTCTCTCTGCTATTCATATAAGCATTTATCCCTTCTTATTGTTTCTTCCATAGTCTTAGGATC
>JASDQU010097450.1:3528-14377 GCA_032191745.1 Picea mariana | reverse complement strand
GATACCTTTGAATTTTAACAGCCTCATCTTTGATGAATGGAACATACTTCAGCAGTTCCAAAAAACTTTGTTCGTACTCATCAATGGTCATACTGCCCAACTTGAGTTTGAAGAACTCCTTCATCTTTCTGTCATAGTATCTTTTAGTCAGGTATTTCTTCTCGAAATACCTCTTAAATTCCTTCCAAGTGACCTCTTTCTATTGAATGTGTTGTACCTGCACAAATTGATCCCACCACATGGACACCTTTCCTTTCAGCTGGTACATTGCAATTCTACCTTCTGCATGGGCAGAATAATTCTGTAGTTGGAAGTATTTATTCATGCCCAACAACCATGTCTCGGTATCTTCCTCCTTCTTATGTTCTCCATTGAATGTTGGAGGTTTAACTTTATTCATTTCTCCTTTCAATTCCTCCCTTCCATATTTCTGATGTTTTCCGGTAGGTGATGGTCTTGAACTACTGTGTGTCTCCCTGTCTGAATTTTTTTGGGAGCGACTGTGATGTCGGCTACCACTCCTCGATCTACTTCTTCTCCCATGGGTTCTGTGACTCTCCGTCGTACCTGAGTCTCTTCCATTCTCAAGTTTCTTCTCTATTCTTTCCAGACTCTGCAAGAATCTTAAGTCTAATTTCCCTTGCCGATCCTTGAATTTCATGAGCTTTCGGCTATCAGCTCGATGCTCCTTGGCCTGTCTTTGCAATCCTTCAATGATTTTTATTATATTTCCTTCCTTATCCATCTCCTTTCCATTCCCATTAGAGTTCGATCCTTCGAATCCTAGGTTAACATCCTTTCCTTACTATTCGTCTTCCATTTCAGGGGTAATTTGCACTCTTCCCCACTCCATACTCGGCGTTGATTAACTGGAGTTTTGGCCTCTGTTGTATTCTGAACATACACTGTGAAATCCAATTCAAAATTGTCAGGCCATTAAATTTCATGAAGAATCCACAACATTTATAACTAATACAAACAAGAATGAAAGACATTTCAACCACACAAGTTTTCCAAGCTCTGTCTGGCTCTGCAATTTTTGGGGTTTTGGAACTTCAGAATCTTGATCCACGATGAACTTTGAAATTATCCTATGTCCTATCAGAAAATTTTCCTCCCACAGGAACTCTTCGAGGTCTCCCTTCCTTCTATCGGGGTTACCTCTATTGGGGTTTTGAAACCAGCAATGTTCTGGTGGGTTAAATCTTTAATTTTCAATTTCTCGATGCGCTACCTTTACGCGTTAGCCTCTGCTATGGCTCTACACCATGTGACTGCTGACTCGTGACCCCGACCTTTTCCCTTATCGGGGTTCGGGGTTTCGTGAATCGAAATGAGCAAAAACTCTGGACAACGGAATCCCCGATTTCCCAATTTTCGATGGACTCCATCCGTGCTATCCCTCTGGGCTATAGCCTCACCATACGACCACTGCCCATGACCGTGATCAATCCTCCTATCGGGGTTTCAGAATTTGTGATGTCGTGATGCACATGCATTCACAACCCCCGATCCTCCTATTCCCGATGTGCTTTTACACTGGCTAGCCCTCCTGGCTCAGCCTCTGGTCCACATGACCATACTATATGACCTCCACCTTACCCCATCGGGGTTTTGGCAGTTTCAATGTCAAAGCACATATGCTCATGGGATCCTCGATATCCCGATTCCCAATATGCCAATGCGCCTTTTTCTTTAACCCTTCATGGTTAAGCCCAGGTCCATGTGATCTCTACCTTGTGACCATACTCAAAGCTCTCGTCGGGGTTTCAGGGTTCGGAGTTTCAAAGTGTATGAATCACTTGTCACCGGGTTTCCCGATTTCCCGATGAACTTCAAACACCGATGGACTTACTCCTGGTCGGGACTTTCCCCGATGGCATATCTCTGCCACATGTCCCCTAATATGAACGGTCCAGATCTTGTCGCGAAATCATGGATCATGATTCCATGTGATGAGATCTCTATGTGTTCGAGAACTCTGATTCTCTGATTTTCGACTCTCTCCAGAATTCTGACACGTGTCCTCCATAGGATTCTACAGCTATGATTTCTTCGGTGTTTCGAGACTCACAAGGTATCAGTTCTCTTGACTTCTAAAATACCAATGACTCTAATATCCCGACGCCTCTCTGGGACTTCTCCTCTACCCATGAGGACTTAAATATTGCGCAACTTCTGTCAACTCGGACGGTTGATGGGTAATCCCACAGGGATCTTACGACTCATGATCCTCCTGAGTTTAAACTCCTGTGCAGGATCCAAAGGTTTTAAACCTTGTGCACATTCTCCAGATCTGACGGTTACAAGGGTTCGCCTTCCCTTCTGAACAGATCCTATGGTTCTAACACCATTGGTGTAGAGACCTTTCTCCCTCTGGTCATAGACCATACCATCTATGGTTTCACAACACCGCTAAACCTCTTGAGCTTATAGGCATGGTTAAGTAACTCCTATACACTCCGGGCCATACCAGGATCCGAAATTGGTCCTCCAAACACAATTTCTCCTCTCACCCTCGGTCCAAAGACCACTTAACTGGCCCATCTAGGCTCAGTGTCAAGACCTTGGCTCTGATACCAATTTGTAGTGTACCCTTAAACTACCCAGGTTTCCAAACCTATCAGTTACCATTTTGTACATGGAATTATAAGCAAATGCATTTAAACAATTAAACACACTTAAATCTCAGAATAAAATACATAAGTTGCTGCTACAATTACACAAGCCATAGCATTCAACAGTAATTCATTTACACAGTGGAAAACATGATACATAAACAGCTCAGTCATGCCACATGTGATCAAAGCATAATTCAAAATACTTATCTTTTATCATCTGTAGAAATCACCAACCTAGTGTAGGCCTTCCACGAACCTCCCAGCCTTAGACCACACTGTTCATCATCTCAACAGTAGGTCACGCCCAAGCTGGGACCAAGCTCCACCCCCAAGGCAAGGAATCCTAGGCTAGGCTGAGGTTACAGGGAAGATAACACATACAGAACCACCAGGAAGAAAGCTCTCGCAGGAATCTCCCACGCTCACTGCCCACAGACCCTCATTCCCCACATGCCCGTTACACCCCAGGAGAGTGCACCTTCTCTGTCACCTAGACAGTCCTTCGGCTGCCAGTCTCCCTTACCTTGGGTTACAGGAACAGACCATACCAGAATTCTCCGGGCTCTATGGAAGCTACAGGGTTCCTTCCAAGAGCTCTCTTCTCCCTCTGCGCACTCTCTCACCTGGAGGAGTCGCTCACAGGCCAACAAGCCTCACCCAGTCCAGTACTGCGTGGTCACAACAACCCACAAGGAACATAGACAAAGGCTTCCCCAAACCGGTTCAGCAATCATAGGATGATCTCACGGTGATGTTTTCGAAACAGGGCTCCACGCACAGGCTAGCTCAGCTTTTCCCCAACAACCAAGGATTCTTCCTCTCGAGTTCAACACAGGGTTTCGGTTTAGGAAAATACACTCCCGGGTTTTCCTAGAACAGACACAGACTCACAACTCTGGACATGGGTGTACACGATTTCTTCCAGAAAAACACAGGCTTTATGGCTTTCAGAGATGAACCAGGGTAATATGGCAGATGGCGTACCAGTTTTATGCTCAGGGGTTCAGGTTTGAATGGATGAGAAGCGCATCCCACGGTTCAGCTCAACGCTTATATTTGCATGCACCAGGGTTGACACTTGTCACCCTGGGAACTGCATGCGTACCACAACGTACATCCCCTTTGCATGTTCCCTCCCTTGCTAGGAACTTAGGATAAAAAGAAATGCACATGTCTCTTTTAAAAATAATATTAAAATATTATTTCCCAGGATTAAGCCCCTACGCCCATCACTCAACCCTTTTTCCCACCTTCCATCCCCTAGTTCCTTGCCCACTCTGTGGACGCTGAGTCCCCCATCACTCATTCATCATGGTCGGTCTGCACTGGCAATGTTTATATTTTATTAATTGATCTGCATACATACAAGTATATCAGCAGGCTCCTAGCCTTCAACACTTAGGCTCCTTGGCCTAACAAAACACATAAGCCTACAACTTATACAAAACTTGGCTCACCAGCCTATAGAACACATTTACAATTCTTTTCATATAACATGATCTGTACGGGGCTTGGCCTTGGGGACACCAAAAACAAACTAGAAAACACATTGTTACCTAACAAAACAATAGACCTGGTAGATCTTAACTAACTCCTAAGTGTCTAAATATACTAACATCCCCCCTTAAGAACAACTTGGGATAGGATTGAAGTATTTACAATAGTGACACAATAGGACAAGGAAGGAGGAATTCGAGCCTGTCCCCCTTTAATCAAAGATTATTGAACTCCTAACATAGATCGAAGTTTGGAAAACTTCACTTTTGTAAGAGTCTTTGTGAAAATGTCTGCAACTTGATCTTCCGTAGGGAAAAAAAGCACTTCAGTAACTTAATCATGAATGAGCTTTCTGATGAAGTGCATGTGTATCTCTATGTGTTTTCTATGCTGATGTTGAACTGGTTCTTTGGCGAGCTTGATGGCACTCCAATTGTCACACCAAACACTGTTTGGATGATGGTGCTAGAATCCAAACTCTGAAGGGATCTGTTGAAGCCACCAGGCTTCCTGACTTGCATTTACCACTTCTTGGTACTTTGCTTCTACTGAAGAAAGTGCAATAGTCTGTTGTTTCTTACAGGCCCATGTGACAGGTCTTGAACCAAGGATGGAAACATAACCTACACTAGAACATAACCTGCAATATACTTCTGATCATTAGGGTCATTGGCCCAATCTGAATTAGTGAAACCAACCAATAAAGGATTCCCCACTAAGTTGTAATGTATCCCGAACTAAAGTGTACCATGAACATAGAGATGTATCCTTTTAGCTTCTTTCCAATGGTTTTCATGGGGCATTTGCATATACTGGGCAACAAGACCAACAGAAAAGGAAAGATCAGGACAGCTATGAGTCAAGTATAATAGGCTACAAACTAATTGACGATACAAGGTGGCATCAACTTCAGGAGAAGTATAGGTGGCAACAATCTTGACTCCAAACTGGAAGGGAGAAGGGTTTCATTTAAAATAATCCATGTGAAAGTGACGAAGAAGGTCACAAGCATACTTAGACTAGGAAAGAAAAATTCCTTCATTGGTTTGCAAAACTTGGAGGCCAAGGAAATAGTGCAAAAGGCCTAAGTTTGTCATTTCAAATTTCTTCTTAAGGATGGTTTTCACATGGTTTAAAAGTTTTGAGTCACTACTAGTAAGAATAAGTTCATAAGCATAAAGGACAAGGATTATGAGATGGCTTCCTACTTTCTTGGTATAGACATTAGGATCAGAATGACATCTAGAGAATCGAGTGGCAATAAGAAAGCTATCCATTTTGGCATACCAAGTCTGGGGAGCTTTCTTGAGATCATAAAGAGATTTCTTGAGGCGAAAAACAAGGTTAGAATCATTATGGACATAGCGAGGAGGTTTTTCCATGTAGATTTCTTCTTGCAAATATCCTTGCAAGAAGGTGGATTTAACATCCATCTAATGGACCTCCCATTTATGTGAGGCAGCAAGGGCAAGAACAAGGTGGATGGAATTAATTTTTGCTACGGGGGAAAAGTTTTCATTATAGTAAATTCCTTCAACTTGGGAAAATCCTTTGGTAACTACCTGAGCCTTGTGTGTTTCAACACTTCCATTTGATTCATACTTAGCTCTATAGACCCATTTACATCTAACAAGTTTTCTTCCTTTTGGAAGAGGTACAAGATCCCAAGTATCGTTTTCCATTAAAGAAAAATACTCTTCATTCATTGTTGTATACCAATCTGGATGACCTGAAGCTTCTACAAATGTCTTTGGACCATGAGTTTATGAAACTTGAGACAAAAGAGAGGAGGCTCACTGGAACTGTGAAGATGTTTGACATTGATCTAAAGGATCACCGACAATATCACCAACTGCTTCTCTTGTTGAACGAAGCCATCTAGGAATCAGTGGAGTTGGTGCTAGTTTAGGTTCAAAAGACTCATCTAGAGGAGGGTGAGCAGGAAGAGGTGTATTTTCATCCTCAATGTCATCATATGAAGAAGAAATAAGATCAGAAGAAGGAACAAACGCCGAAGATGTCTCGCAGGCCGAAGAAGGCACAAATGTCGAATTAGGCTCGCAAACCAAGATATTTTCATCAAATTTAACATATCTTCTAATAATAATTTCATTACAATGTGATTGAATAAGTTTGTAACCTTTGACATCTTCAGAATAACCAACAAATATACACTTCTCACTTTTAGGCTGCAATGCTTTCCTTTTCTCATCAGAAATGTGAGTCCATGCTATACTTTCAAATACATGGAAGTGACTTACATATTGTTTAATTTTAGTCCAAGCTTCTTCCAATGTTATATTTTTAAGAGCCTTTGTGGGAGTGCAATTTACTATGTAATTTTCACAGTTGATGGCTTCCACATAATACTTTAGACTTAATCCCTTAGATTGTATCATATAATTAGCCATTTCTTTTAATGTGCAGTTATTTCTCTTAGAAACACCATTTTGTTATGGTGTATATGGAACATTGTGTTTCATTTGAATTCCCTGTGTAAGGAAGTAACTTGTAAAATTATTTTTCACATATTCGCCTCCATTATCTGTTCGTAACCTTTGAATTTGATGTCCATATTGATTTTCTGCAAGGGCCTTGTAGGCCAAAAACTTGTCAAAAACTTTTCTCTTAAGTTCTAAGAAGTAAACCCAAGTACGTATGGAAAAGTCATCAATGAAATTTAAGAAATAATTGCACCTAGAAAACAAAGGAGAAGAAAGTGGACCACACAAATCAATGTGACCAAGCTGCAAAGGAATCGAGGTATGCCAAGAGGCACGTTTGTCAAATTTGTCCCGATGATGTTTGTCAAGAAAAAAACTAGCACAAACACCATCTCTGCATGAAACAAGAGGAAGACCAGTCACCATCTATTGATTACATAGTTGCTACAATGAGCGTTAGTTTAGATGAACAAAACACTCATGCCAAAGTTAGATCAATTCATCGCTATGAGCAACAAAGACTGATGAAAAATATGATGACCCAAAGTTGTCAAATTTGTACAACCTGGTAATATCATCAACAATTCCAGTTGCAAGAATATGGTTAGGATCTTTTAGATCCTTGATTACAACTTGGTGAGGTGAAAACTCTATGACTTTACCTTCACCTAAATGACTGATTTGATATACTGATAGAAGGTTACAAGAAAGACTTGGAACACATAATACATCATTGAAATGACCATTTTCTACTTGAATTGTTCCAGATCCTTCAACACTAAGAGATATTTCATCACCAAAAAATATTTTCTTGGTGTAAAATTCATTTAGAGTGGAAAATATGGCTCTATCTTTAGCCATATGATAATATTCTCTAGAATCAATAAGCCATTCATGAGAAGTAGAAGTAGAATTAGAATTTGTATTGAAGGAGAAACCAAGAGTAGAAAGTGCATGTCCATGAGATGAAGAAGAATAAGTAGAATCAATACTAATGTTCTGCTTCTTCATCTCTACTTCTAAAGCTACCATATTTTTGAAACAATTGGACTCATCATGACCATCTTTATCACAAAAGTTGCAATGTCGATTAGTATTCTTACTTTTATATTTTTCTCCCTTTTCACCATTAGGAGCGGAAGTTATCTCAGTGGGTTTGGGACCCTTATATTTCTTGTTGTTGTGGTGAGGATGTTGCTTCTTGGTATTCTTGGGTTTATCCTTCTGATGGAAAACCAAGGATTTGTTGGAGGTACCTGCAGTGTTGATCACTCCAATTTGTACTAGCTTATCTTGCTCTCTAATCAAAGCATCACAAAAGTTTTCAAGACTAGGTTTTTGATAAGTTGCCCCTAGATTATCTTGCATGGCATAAAAGGTAGACACAAACACATAATATGCACTACCTAGCTTAGAAATAATAAGATATATGCAACGATCTTCGTCTATCTTTATCTTACATTCTCCACATAAAGTTCTAAGTGTTTTAGACTTAGATAGATTGTCTTCAATGCAAGAAAAATCACTTGGACTTAAAGTTAGTACTAGATTTTCTAACTGTTGTTCTCGAATAATATTGTGTTTACCAAACACATATTCAATGTTTTCCCAAGCTTCTTTGAGTTTATCAATTGATTAAAGATGGAACCTTAATCAAGAGATATGGGCATTATGATTAATCCACATGCTTCTTCATTCCTATTATCCCATTTGGCTTTTTTATCAGCATCAGTGGGTGTTGTTTCCTTCCCCAAGGTAATTCGGTACAAGCCTTTACTTCTAAATAAATCCTCCATATGGGATTTCCAATGGAAGTAGTTGGTGCTGGTAAGTAAGAGATTACTTGTAGAAGCCATATTAAATATGTAGATAATAAAGATTTAAAAATTGAAACTGATGATTTGAATGGAAAGAGCTCAAAAAATAATGCGGTTTTAAAAAAAATGGCACTGAAAACGGACTTTGGATGTGAGAGTTATGCTCTTTTAAAAAAAAGGCATAAGTGGTAACCAAAGGACCACGTGGTAGTGTAAGTTGCTTTATGAAGTGACCCACTTTTATAAAGAGAAGTGTGGATCACTTTTACAAAGAAAATATGCATGCAAAATAAATAACTCTAAAATAAAATATTAAATCTACTTATAGTGATTCACTTTTATACTTGAAGTGAAATACACTTTAGAATTTTAGCATGAACTTTCTTAAAAAAAAGTAACAAAAGAGAGACTTGAACTCAAGACCTCTTACATAATAAGGCAACTTTTAACCAAATGGTATAGAAAAACATATTGTAATGTTCATAAGGAGGATTGGGGTTGTTGTTGTTTTTGTTGTTGTTGTTGTTGAAGATGACCTTGGAGAGCGTGCAAAAAAAACTCTTTTCACACAAGAAAAAAATTTCACTTCTCTATGAAAACAAGGGTTAGATCTTGGTTAGCTTACACGAAAGATGCACAATTTCCTATCTATTTATGATTTTCCGAGATCGCATAGGGTGTGGGGAAAATAGAATACATAGGTCTAAAAGAGTATCAACCCAAAAATAAAAATATTTAAAACTGAAATAAAATGAAAAATACTTCTCTAAAAAAAATTTTAAAAATGCATATTCAAACTTTATACCTCTAGATATGACTGTAATGGTCATATCTTGGGAAAATATAAACCTTTTTGAGTGAAAAGAAAAATGTTCCTAAATTAAACGAGTGCTCTAGACACAATGGAACAGTCCTCTCAACCCAGAAATGTACAGAAATGGCATAAAATGGATATGAGACAACTCGACTTCACGATATCAATCTACAACAGGAGCGGGTCTTCAAACAGGATCTGATACCATGTTCAAAAACATAGGTATTCCAATAGAGAATAAACACCTTCAGTAACCACTCACATAACAAGATCAAAGATCAACACAATGATGTTTTCACGTGGTGAAACCCCTATGGCGAAACATCCATAGCTGCAGCCAACACATCCACTTGGAGAATTTTATTAATGCAAAGAAAAAGATTACAAAGAGATTTTACAAGAGAGTTTCTGAAAATCAATCATTAGAAATTGACCTTCCATGCTCTTTAAATAGAGATCATGGACCAATCGGTTGCTAAGCCATGGATCAGTGGTCATTAAGATCAAGGAGAGTATGAACCGTCAGATCACTCTATGTCGGGAACATATTGTGACCATCGCATTTCCTAACTACAAATGCATACTAATGCATACTAAAGAAATACACTAAAAAACACGCTTTTACCTAAAGACACAATAAACCAAGTAGGTCTTAACTAACTCCTAAGTGTCTAAATATCATAACAAAAAAAGGTGGGGGGAGTCTTATTTTTATAGAGTGGGTGAATCATTCGAGGTGGTTGGGGGAGTTAAGATGAAATCTACCAGTGTCAAGGTTCACATTATACTCAAGGAAATGTTTACAAGAGCTCTGACTACATTGGAGGAGAAGGTAGGAATGTCTTTGGTATGCATCATATCACATAACGATAAGTGTGTCAGTTTCATTTCTTGTGTTTCAGAGAGTCTTATGTAAAGTGTGTTGGTCAAGAGCTCAACGTATCAAATAGGTTTTGGTAAACTCCTCTATTTCAACTGGTGGATTTCAGAAGAATTCCTTCGATTAAGTTAGAGGAGATATTATTATCTTTATCGGTTTTCCATTGTTCCTTTCAACAAACTTCGGGGAAATTCCTTCGATGTACTGGATAACTTTAATGGAAATCCTCTAATGTATAAGAGTACTTAATTGGAACTCCTCTAGTACTTACTAGAGGAGATAAGAAGAACTCATATAATAACAAAAAGAATGATTCTCAAATATTTGTCTAAGTATTAAAAACAAGATTCAACCATAAAGTGACTTGGTCAAAGAGAGATAATCAAAGATCAAATTTTAGGAAACTTTTCAAGTCAAGAAATATATCATAGAGAAAAGGAGGGGTCTCATTTTCTTGGAAAAGAAGTGTCTCTCCAAGAAAGGATCCAAGAAAAAGGGGATGTGTTGATTCTTTGCACAACAGATCCTTTATCATTTTTTAACTCATGAGGAAGAGGAGAGTTTTCTTAATAATTTCCACAGTGGAGCATGTGGTGGTCATATTTGTGGGTTGGAAAAAACCCAAAAAATCATGCACACTGGATAATGTTGGTTGACAATGTTCAAGGATTGTGTTGAGGTGGTCAAAATATGTTATCTTGTCAAGTATTATCTAGGAAAATGTGGGCATATCCTTCTCCATTTTTTTTGGTCTTCACCATTGGCCTCTTCATGGA
>JASDQU010097448.1:0-21535 GCA_032191745.1 Picea mariana | reverse complement strand
CAACTTCCTGAGAGCGCCAACTCTCTGTTTTCTCTAGCACCCACTAGAAGGAAGCACCAACTCCCTGGTTTCTCTAGCACCAACTAGAAGGAAGCACCCACTCCCTGTGTTCAAGAACCCACTTGAACCTTTGAGGACACCAGTCCTCCCTAGCTCCTCCCAACCACCCTAAAATATAAATCTTTTCTATTGAATCTTATTACAGTGATATGATGTTCAACAATGGCTTACTAGACTCATCATTGTTCTGCTACATTTCGTTGCTCTGTCTGCCTCATTGCCTTTCTTCTCACATCACATGCGCTGTCTGTTCTTCTACTTTTTATGCTTGTGTGCAATGTCCATGCACTTCACAGTTCCTCTTCTCTTCTCTTTAGCTGCTGCACTCTCCTCCTTCTTCACACATGAATTAACTTCACCAACAACAATCACAACAACCTCCAACAACAACAGCAACCCCATCTCTTCTCTGTATCGTGTGTTTATAGATTTTGTGCACCTTGTGCATGCAATGTTCACAATACCTCTGCATGCTGACTCCGCGCCATTATCCTCCACCTCTCGAGTTCTCTGTCTGATCATCATCATGACTCTTTAGCTTCTCTGGTGGTTTTCCCTGTGTCTCGAGCATCACTGTACGTTATGATGAGATTCCTCATCCTCTCTGGCAGTTTGAGACTCTTCATCTTCTCTGTGACAATCGAACTCACCTTCTCTGTTTCAGTTACATACCTCAATGCTCATCAGCTGTCAATCGCCTCCACGAACATCTTCATTCCTCTCAGAGACTCTTTACCTCCTCTGTCAATCATCCCAAAGTGTCTTCGCATCCTTTGGTAGAAACCATCAACGGTTTCTAGCAGTTACACTGTATCGTGCTATAGTTTCCCTCCAATCTTGTTCAAATTCATCTTCACCGTTGGATTGAATTCATGGGATCTTGCATTTATTTCGGCATTTTGGCATTCTGCAATTCTGTGTTGAGTGTCTTGACACTTTATTTCACGATCTTCGAAGTTCCGATACAAGACTTTTCTACACTAGCTCCTTCCCCAATAAGACTATGGTCATAACCAAGCGCCTATGCAAAAAATCGCTTTCGCGATTTCTCATTTCGTGATTTTCGACACTCTTCTCCATTGACCCCAAGTCAGCGAAATTTTGATCACTTGCCACATGTCCTATGATTCCATGGTCTAGATCTGGTCTTGATTCAACGGCTATGATTGAATCATGATTTTGCGATTTCGGCATTCTTGATGCATTGGGTTATTTTCTTCTCCATGTCGCGATTCGTGAAACTCCGATATGGAGTATGATCAACGATCCAGATCTGATCTCTATTTAATGGCTGTGATTGAATCGCGATTTCGCATATCGCGAAATCGACATTCTTGATGCATTGGGTTCTTTGCCTCTCCAAGTCGCGATCCCCGAAACTCCGATATGGAGTTAAATCAATGGTCGAGATCCAATCTTGATTTAACAACTGTGATTGAATCACCATATCACATATCGCAAAATCGGGGTTCCTGTTGCATTGTTTCTTTGACATTTCCAACACGCGATCCTCGAAACTTTGACGTCGTGTCCATCTGTTGACGTCACACGTGGATTGACACGTGTTGAATACTGCCACGTGTCACTCTGATTCATGACTTACATGTGCCTAAAATGTTGAATCAGTCTGACACTTGTCATTACCCGATTGTGCCACGTGTCCCTAGCTGACATGGTCTGATGACGTGAGTTGGGTCGACGGTCTAGATCACATCTTGATCTGACAGTTCAGGTTCAGTCGGGATTTCACACATTGTGATTTCGGGGTTCCTGATGTCAATAAACTTTGACATGTCCAACTATCGATCCCCGAAACTCCGACAGGGACTGGGATCAACGGTCCATATTTGTCCTCGATCCAACGATCGAGATTATATCGGGGTATCGCATATCGCGATTTCTCGAGTCTTGTAGTTATTATTCTTTGACTTCTTCAACTCGCAATCCTCGAAACCCCGACAGGGAGTTGGATCAACGGTCCACATAACCCCTTGAGATGGACGGTCCTCCTGCTTTCAGGATTTTGTGAGCCCATTTTCTCCTTGCACTTTAAACACCGTGCAGGTTTTCCCCGATCCAACGGTGGTCGGATCCTGCGCTCAGATCTAACTCCTGAGATCTATCCTTCTCTTCAGCGCATGCTCTTCTTGTTTTTATTCAGATCTGATGGCCCTCATGTTGTCGGGAATTTTGGATGGGATCCAACGATCAACAACGCTTCTCCTCCAAGCTTACACATCCTTTTTACTTGGAAGAATTTCGACTCTATGCTAATTCCGCCTGAGCCTACGTTGTTCCTGTTTGTCCATCGATGCACATTCTGATCCTTCCATCTTCACTATTGTACTTTCCATCAATGACAAGCATACACTAACTGTTAAGCATTTGCCAACATATTTTTCTTTAGGCAAGGAGGTAGATTAGAAATGAAGTCATAGGGTGGCTCGGAGCATAGACCTTGGGAGTAAGGGTACTCACTAGCTAGGAAGCGTTCGATGTCAAAGTCTGAGTCTTCACTGAGGACTATAGGATTTTGATCAACACTAGGTTTAGGTTTATTCCTAGCAAGTCTCGATATAAGTCGAGCATTCTTTTTACCTTTTTCGTCGACAGTAGGGTTTCCATTGACCTTTTTTCTCACATGCTTTTTTATAGCCTCAACCTTCTCAGTTACAATGTCGGGTAGATTGACATCAGGGTCGACCGAGGGTTTAGGAGAGGGAAGAAGGGCATGGAAAGGCACGGGTGGCTCGACCTTTGTTTCACTAACCACAGGCTTGTCAATTTTTACAAGCTCTGTATCAACAAAACCATTTTGAGAGATAAACGCTTGCCAACTATCACCGTGAAGATTTAAGTGGTGAACAACGATGAGTCTGATCAGGCCGTGGTGGAACAAGCTACTATCGAACTTTTCTCGTTTAAACCTTTTTGACATTTTATAAAGGCTACGCTGAAAGTAAAATGGCATGTTCAATGGATAACCCATGAAATTCATTAACAGTTGAAGGTGATAAAGAAAAACCAGTCCATACTGACCCTCACAGGTCATGAATTGTTTAACCACAATCAAGAGATCATGCCACCTTGGTTTAAGCATGGAAATTGGCATACCTCTGTCACAGGATGTAACCTTTTGTGAGACAAACAGTAGTGGCCATGGCACCTCCTCCACTTTAGAGCTTTTAAACCATTGCTGGACCATGGCTGCTAACCCTGTGGCAGAGCTAATGAACTCTTCATCGATTTCAAGCTGAATGTCATCTATTTTGGCCCTACATCCATCAAAAGTTAGGGCGAACTGCTGTGCAACAAATAGATTAAAACCCTCAAACCTTTGTACAAACGTGAGCCAACCACTATCCTCTAAGTCTTTCCAGGCATTATCGAATAGTAGCAAGGTTTGACTACCGTTCGGTTCAATTCGCACCACTGGTTCCATGGAGAAGAGCACACAGTGGTCGATGTGAACGAACCAGGGTTTGAATCATAAGATACGCATGGGCAAAATGCTCAAGGCCTACCCGATGCTAGCAGAGGTGAAACAGGGATAAGGGACGACATTAATGACATCGTGCGAAGGTGGTGGAGCTATTTCTATCCATGCAGAATAGTCATTACCAATGGTACAACCGCCGATGCTTTCAACTATTCAAATCACAATGCATAAGTGTTACAACTATTCCACTTCAATCAATCAATTGAAACCTTTGGTAAGTGGATAAACCATTCGCGCAATCAAAAATTATAGTTTTAGTACCAAACAAATGAATCAAAACCAATGCCAAGGGTTTGACTATGTGACATGTGTTGTATAGAACTATTCATACCAAGAGTTTAAACCATAACACCAATGCTTTTTCATATAATCAATATTCCAAGTGAATTAATCAAATAACAATTAAATCCAATTGCCAATGCATCACAACTCAATCACTCATGAAATGAAATTACATAATCAATCAAAGAGTGTCAAATGAGTACATATCAAAAGGGCTTTTCCAACTGCATAATGATAAGTGAAATGTAAACACAATGGGCATATCAACAAGAATCATAACGACAATTCAGTGAAGATTTTAATGCGACTTCGAAAGACCAAGTTTTCACGCTTACAGTCGTGAAAACAAGAACAAAGGTAAGTGTGAAAATGGCGCAAAAATAAAAGTGTCGTTTATTTGAGCAATGCGACGAAAAATTAAGGTTTGAAAAAAATTGGTGTAGGTAGCTTATAAGACAGCAGAAAAATGTGAATTGGCTGCCAACAGGTTTTGGTGTTAGAAAAATTGCGCCCACCTCCTTGACGTTGTTCTACACTTCAAGTCATTTCTAGTGGTGCAGACCGTGCATCAATCAAAGTTCATATGCAAAAGTTATGTCTCCCACAAGTTGACCTATCGTGTTAACCACCATGGTACGAGCGGATTCCACGTTAGCCCCCATTACTTATGCATATGGGGCAAGCCAAGTGAGGAATTTCAAGAAGATTCTAGAAGGTTCAGAAAACTACCACCATTGAGGGTTGAGGAAGTCAAAAACCTACGCCTAGGTGGCTATCAGTGTATGTTAAATACTGGGCCACTAGGAGGAGAAGGGGTTCCATTCTTTTTCTTGATATCTTGTTCCATAGCTAAGAAAAACATCTAAGAGTGGTATTATTTGAGAATAATAGAGGAGGAGAGATTTTGTAATAGCCATACGAGCCACAGATCAAAGGAAACTCCATAAGGAGTGCCTCTTTCTTTGTACTTGCATCATTTATATACAAGAGAAAATAACACAGAGTAGTCTACCCTTCTAGATGGGTTTTCTCTCGTATTGGGTTCCCGAGGTCATACCTTGTGTTTATTTGTGGATGGTGTGTGTATTTATTTATGTTCTCTATTTTTTCCTTTGAATTATTTCATATGTTTTTTTAAGAAGAAAACCAGTGATCAAGAGTCTGAGATCTAAAGGAAAAATATCTTTAATAGTAAAGATTTCAGTATTTTATTAGATCTCTTGTGATGACCTGTTCCAGTGGAATATATGTGGTAGTTTACAGATCATATTTGTAGCAGGGGAATTTTTTTATTTTGGGTATTTATGGGAAGTTACAAGATAAAATAACCGACTTAAAGAGAATTTGGAGAAACCCCAGCCATGACAAATGAGTCTATTCATAATAACCCTTGAGATCGAGCAAAACATATATTTGAGTTGTTGGAAGCATATTTTTTTGACATCAGTCACAATATGAACCTCCTCATGGCGGCCCTAGCAAGCAAGCTCAGACCATTCAAAGACTATGGAGGCTCTAACTCAAAGATCGGATCGGAGGGGAAATCGAGAGATTGAGAAGAATCAAGAAAGGGGTCACAGAAAGAATATGAGAAAAAACTTCCAAGTTTGAGTGTGATTAACCCTTCATAGTCCCTATTCAATATGGAAGAAAAAGTGGACATAAATCCATACCAAGGTGATATCGATTCCTTAAAATTGAATCATTGGTTGCAGCAACTAGAAGTTTATTTTAGAATTCACCATATACACAAAGGGAATAAGATTTAATTTTCTAGATTGAAGTTAGAGGACCATGCTTTAACCTAGTGAAAAATCCACATAGAGACACTTAGGCTGGAGGGTGATCCACCAATAACTATGTGGGAGGAATTCAAAACCCTCATGGAGTCTCAATTCTACTCTATCGGGTATGTAGAGGACCAATGGATTCGATGGCACTACTTTAGGCAGAGGCGTGGGTAGAGTGTACATGAGTACACCATTGAGCTCATAAATATGGCCATCAAGTTGGGTTTCTTTCTCAATAACCCATATGTATTCCTCAAATATATGGGGGGTTTACATAGTCATCTACAAAAGCAGGTGATGCTCTTCAAACCAAAGACAGTGAATGAGGCGTGTGTATAGGAACATTACCTAGAAAGCATAGGCTGAAACAATGGGAAACCAAGTGGTTCATAGAAGAAAGATCACCAAGAAGCTTCCAAGGTGAGGAAGAAGAAGTGGAAAGGGGGGGAATATAAGAAGACAACAATTGCTACACATCAGTAAAAATATCCCAACAACCATTGCAATAATTGCAACATTGATAGCCACACTGAGGCAAAGTGTTGGAAACTACATCCATAGCTAAACCCGAAGAACCATAAGAAGGATGGAAAGAAAAAAAAACCTTCTATCCACATATTCGAGCAATCAATTTGTAAGTAGTTGAGATGTGTATTAAAAGATTGTCTCCACTTCTGTGTAAAAGGAGGTGAATATGAGTAGCCTTCATCATGAGAAAGAGAAGGAGATGACCAAACTCTTCCACATCAATATTCAAGTCAAGAAGACCAAGATAAATGCTTTGTTCAACTCTAGTTTATAGGATAATCTCATAGCAGCGTATCTAGTCAACAAGATTGGATTAGAGGTTCACAATCATCTTGGCCCCTATCCTTTGGGTTGGGTAAACAACGATGGATATATAAAGGTAACAAAAAAGTGTAAGATTAAATTTGTTGTAAGTGTTGATTTTATTGATGAAGTGGAATTGGATGTAGTACCCCTTGACATATGTGGAGTAGTATTTGGAATCCCCTACATGTATATGAGGGCTAGAATATTCATGAAGAAAGCCAACCAATACTGATTGATTAAGGATGAGAATTCCTACATCATCAACGTGCATAAAGGAAAGTCAAATATCTCACTAGTAATTGCCAACCAAGCCAAGAAGTTGATTAGTTATAGTAAGAAAAATATTTTTCTTTTCTTAAGAGAAAATCAGTTTGATGACGAGTCAATGGGAGTGAAGGAATATCTAGAGGGGTGTACTAAAGAAAAAAAATAGTTGGAGGAGTTTCTACAAGAATGCAAAGGTGTGTTCAAGGAGCCTAAAGGGATACCACCAAAGAGGGATGTGGAGCATGAAATACAGTTATTGCGAGACTCCCCATTGCCAAATATTGGATTGTATAGATAGTCTATTCTATAATCAAATGAAGTGAAGAAGCAGTTGGGTAATTTGTTGGAGTGGGGTGTGGTTCGACCAAGTACCTCACTGTGTGGGTCACCCATTATAATTGTACCCAAGAAGGATGGGACTTGGAGAATGTGTATCAATTACAAGGCATTGCACAATATTAGATTGAAGAATCGGTACCCTCTGCCAAGGGTCAGTGAGTTGATGGACTAGCTGTGTAGCATGTCAAGTACTTCACTAAGTTGGATTTTAAATCGGGATATCACCAGGTATGATTCAAAGAAGAATATACAAGGTGAGGTTTGTTGGAGTGGTTGGTTATGTCATTAGTTTTATGCAATGCATCAACTACATTTATGAGACTAATGAATGATGTTTCACACCCTTATCTAGATTCATTTATTATTGTTTATTTGGATTATATATTGGTTTATAGTGCTACATGGGAGGATCACATCTCACTTCTTATGCAGGTTAGAGACTCTAAAAAATCATCATCGACTGACCAATCTCAAGAAATGTGAGTTTGCTCAGCAGTATTTGGTATATTTTGGGTATGTGATCGGTGGATGGAAGCTCAAGAAATATGCTGCAAATATGGAGGTCATCATGAAATGGCCAGTTCCTACAAATGGCACTAAATTTAGAATTTTTGTTGGGGCAACAAAATACTTGCAGAAGTTCATATCTTCATTTTCAGTAGTAGTTGCACCACTCCACACCATAATAGCCAATGGTAAGAGTTTCCAATGGGGGAAGAATCAATAGAAGTCCTTTGATGAACTAAAAATAAAGATCAATCAAGAACCAATGCTCACACTACCAAACATGCAAAATCCCTTTGAAGTGGAGAAAAATGCAAGTGGGTATGCCATGGAAGTAGTAATGATGCAGGGCAGAAGGCCTGTATGCTATCATTCTGAAGTATTTCATGGGGTGGTTCTCAACTACCATACCTACGAGAAGGAGATCTATGCCTTGGTAAAATTTGTCAAAAAGTGGAAGCACGATTTGATGGGAAAGGAAACCATCATCCATAGAGATCACCAACCACTACAGTATTTGCAGGACCAGAGTAAGCTACAACAATCCAGACATTACAGGTGGATGGGGTTTTTACAACAATTTCATCCAGTCATCAAGTATAATAAGGGTAGCACAAATAAGTTAGAAGACATGATTTCATGGCCACCCACATCCAATATTGCAGGTTTGGGAACCCTGGTTCACATGGAGATTTTTACCCATGATGCATACAAAGAGGAATGCATAGAAGATGAGGACTTCAAGGAGGTGTTTCAACAACTACAGGGCCAAATTCATATAGAATAAGGTGATGAAAAAAATGACTATCATTTCTATAATGGTTTACTGTACAATCTTGACAAGCTATGTGTCCCTAAAAGTGAATGATTGCAGCTTATCAGAGAGGCTCACACCTCCAAGGTTGAAGTTCATTTTGGCGTTGGGAAGACAGTTGTCAATTTACAAAGGTATGTGTGTTTCCATAGAATGCAAGAATATGTAGCACATTATATTATAGGATGTATCTTTTGTTGTACCAGCAAGCCTAGTAACATGAAGCAAGGTCTATACCATCCCTTTCCAATACCCACTCGACCTTGGGAAAACATTTCCATGGATTTTGTAGGAGGTTTACCAACCACGCTGAAGAGAAATGACTATTTATTTATGGTAGTTGACAGGTTTAGAAAAATGTACATTCTCATGCCTTGTAAATAGACCATCGAGGGATAGGAAGCACCAAACTTGTTCTTTGAATAGGTCTAGGTGCACTTTAGGATACCAATAAGCATCATCTCAGATAGGGATACGATATTTCTCAGAGCATTTTGGACTACATTGTGGGAGAAGATGGACTCTAAATTGAAGAGGTCTACAACATTCCATCCACGGAAAGATGGCTAGACAGAAGCAGTCAACATGAATTTGATGCAACCTTCGAGGGGTTACAATCAAAAGCATCTGAAGACTTGGGATGAAAATTTTATCTATATACAACATTGTTATAATACAACAATCCACACTTCTATTGGTAAGTCACCTTTTGAAACTTGCTTTGGGTATTTTCCACCTTCACCCTTAGATGTTGTATATGGAAAATAATGAGGATTGAGGGAAGACTTCACATGAGATGCAATCAAAGAAGGAAAAATTGTAGAGAAGATCAGGCATATCCATTTGCAAGTACAAGAGACACCGAAGAAGTCACAGGAAAATTACAAGGCTAACCATGACCAACACAAAACATAGAGAACATTTAGAGTGGGAGACAAAGTATGGTTACAATTGATTGAGGAAATGTTGCAGGGTCATGATAAGAAGATCAATAATTTATGGTATGGTTATTTTGAGGTATTGGAAAAGGTGGGAGATAAAGCCTACAGACTCAGTATACCCCCACACATGTGCATTTACTCAATAATGAATGTGGAGAATTTAAAACTCTATGAGCCTTCCATGTTGGATCAAGAGAAGAAGCATGTCCTACCTTCCATAGAGGGCTTAACACCTGATGCTCAGGTAGATATGGTAGAGGAAAAAAATTGCAGAAGCATTCTAGAGATACAATATAGGTACATCATGGCCTTTGGAATATTTTGTTGAAAGGACAACTTCCAGGAAAAGAAAAGTGGTACTCCAGGGAGAAGGTAGAGGAAAACTTTCCTCACCTAATTCAGTAAATATTTTTGGGACTAAAAGCCTCCCTAAATGGGGACGTATGATCTATATTGGATAATTATATTATTTTTCATCTATCTCAATGCTTTCAGAGTGGAAAAAATTGGAGGAATCATCTTGCAAGGTCATTTTAGTGGCAGGTCCCAATTTGCAAAATTAGGGTCCAAAACCTTCTAGAGCCATTTTGAGGAATTAAAAAAAATAAATTGGGATTCTAGTGTCCAAAACTTATGCATAATCCATTGAAGGTATTCTAAACTCCGATACCTTTTCAATGTTGCAAACCATGCATCAATTGGAGTTCATATGCAAAATTTATGCCTCTCACAAGTTGAGCTATCGTGATGACCACCATGGTACAAGAGGATGCCACGTCCACCCCCATTACCCATACATATGGGGCTAGCCATGTGAGGAATTTTAAGAATATTATAGAAGGTTCAAAAACCTACCACCATTGAGGGTTGAGGAAGTCAAAAACCTACCTTTAGGTGGCTATCTGACTATGTTAAATACTGAGACATTAGGAGGAGAAGGACTTACATTATTTTGCATTGTATCTTGTTCCATAACTGAGAAAAACATCTCAGAGTGGTATTATGTGAGCATAATAGAGGAGGGAATTTTTTGTAGCAGCCATATAGGCCATAGGTCAAATGAAACTTCATAGAGAGTGCCTCTTCCTTTGTACTTGCATCATTTCTATACCAGAGAAAAGAGAGTTGAGCAACCTCACCTTCTAGCTTTGTTTTCTCCTGTATTAGGTTTTCTAGGTCATATATCATGTTTATTTGTGGATGGTGTGTGTACTTATTTATGTTCTCTATTTGTTGCATTTGAACTATTTCATACATTTGTTTTTAAAGAAGAAAACCAATAATCAAGAGTCTGTGATATAAAGGAAAAATAACCTTAATAGTAAATATTTTAGTATTTTATTACATCTGTTATGAAAAATTGTTCTAGTGGAATATCCATGATAGTTTACAGATCATTTGCAGTTAAGTTTGTCATTGGAAAGAAGAGGTGTCAAATAATTTAGACTTGGAAACTCGATTTGTGAGAAAGTCAATTCATAGAACAACACTAATTCAATGGAAGAGGGATTCTAATCCTTGTGGTTTTGTTTTAGTCAACACTTATTCAACTATTAAGGGAGCCACACTCATTCTCAACAAGTCATCATTGTAGATGGTGATAAGGAGGAGGAGTGGATCAATTCTATATGTTGGTCCATCATACAAGATTCTAGGTTAGTTATGGAGAAGGAGATCGTTCGTTTCATTGTAAAATTGGTGCAATTAGGGTTTTTCTTTTGGGGTTTGTGATAAAAATCCTAAAATCGATTGAACATTGCATTTTTGGGATAAAATCATAATAAATTTATGAGTTCTCTAGTTGTGGTTTTATGGATTCTAGCAGCATGGACTTTTATATTTACAAAACCTTCGGTCTAAACAATAAGTGTGGTTTAAATTCTGTAAGTTCAATCTAGTGATCAATGTTGATAGAGTTGCATAAAAGAAAAAAAAGGAATAGTGTCTAGAAGAAGTCTAGGACAACCTTAGGGATTGATTTTGATAGGTAAAAATTATAAATTTTGGTCAATCAAGATGAAAATATTTCTTTTTTCTCGAGATTGTTGGGATGTAGTTGTAAATGGGTTAACAAAACCAGATTAAGAAACCATACATGCTATGAAAAATGATCACATATATTAGTTAATTTAAAATGGAAAGAAGGATTCGAAGGCCCTCTGGATTATTCAATGAATATTAGAAGGCCCTTTTTTCCCAAATGTTGCAACAACAGGTTATGCCAAGCAAACATGGGACACTTTAGAGATTTCCTATCAAGGCACAAACAAAGTAAAACAACAAAGTTTCACACTCATAGGAGGAGTTTTAATAATCCAAAGATGAAGGATTTTGATTCTATTGACCAATTTATGAGTCAAATGATGAATGTAGTAAACTAGTTAAGAATGCATGGTGAAGATATAATAGACCCAAAAGTTGTTTAGAAGGTTTTGAGTAGTCTTCTAGTCGTGTTTGATGTTGTAGTTGTTTCTATTGAAGAATCAAATAATCTAGCACAAATTTTCATAGATGAAATGATGTGATCCCTTCTATCTCATGAGACAAGGATGAACATGGATGATGATTCCTTGGAGAATTACTTCAAATTATAGGCATATATCAACAGAGGCAAAGGAATAAACAATAGAGGCAGGAGAAAATATAACATAGTCAACTCACAAAGAGATGGAAATTCAAACTCAGATCAAGTAGATATGCAATAGAATAACTATTAGAGGTTATGGGGGAGTGACGTAGGCCATCATCAAACAAGACAGTATGACAAATCTAAATCTCAATGATAATATTGTAAAAAGTATGGGAATTATGCTAATGAATGTAGGAAAAGACATGCATACTTAAATAAAAACAAAGCTAATTTTAAAAGTACCTATAAAATTACTTTTTAAGTATATGTTTATTACTTGTGATGTTTCCCAAGAGAGTAACAAAGTCCTTTGGTTCCTAGATAGTGGTTTTAGTAAACATGTGACTAGAAATAGGAATCTCTTTGCAAGCCTAGATAACTCTGTTAAAACTGAAGTCAAATTGGGTGATGGAAATGTTGTTAATGTTATTGGTAAGGGTACAATTAGTAAGAGTACTTGCATTTTGGAGGACTAAATTTGTTGCAATAGAAGTAGTTAGTTAAAGGCCTACCAATCATATATGAATCAACCATCTCCTTTGAGAGCTATATATTTCAAAAAAATCACAGGGACAACTTTCCAGCTAGTGCATCTTACAGGGAAAAGACACCATTGGATTTTATGCATACTTATTTGTGTGGCCCTATGTAAACCCAATATCTTCAAGGACACTTTTATTTCTTGACAATCACTAATTATTTTAGTCAGAAGACTTTGTTATACTTCTTGAAAATCAATTCTAAAACTCTTGACAAGTTCAAGGATTTTAAGTCCCTCGTTGAAAAGTAGAGTGGTCAATATATTAAAGTATTGAGATGTGATCAAGAAGGAGAATATGAATCCAAAGGATTTACAACATATTGTAAACACTTTGGAATCAAGAGACAATTAACTACTAGGTACACACCATAGAAAACTTGTGTAGTACAAAGGAAGAATAGAAAAATCATCGACACGGCTATAAGTTTGTTGATAGAAAAAACTTTATCCAACAAGTTTTTGGGTGAAGCAATCACTTGTTTTGTATACATTTTGAATAGGTCTCCCACAAAGAGTGTCAAAAATAGAGTGCCACAAGTGGCCTGGAGTGATATGAAATGCAGTGATGTGTGGCATATGCTCACGTACCTAAGTAGCTAAGAATAAAATTAGATGACATAAGTAAGAAGTGTATTTTCACAGGTTACAATTGTTGATGTTTTTAGCATTATATAAGTACTCACGCATAGGTCTAAGTGTCTATATGTGTGGAAATCTTCCAAAGCCTTCTACCTTGATACTTTACTTTAATTAAATGAATTTTTAAACTAATTTTTTTTATTAATTAGTTAATTTTATTTAATGAAATGCTAAAGTTATTATCATTAGTGAATTAATTCTTATCCATTTCTATCAAGTGAGGTGAGATGTAATCTTAATCATTAATCACTTTGGATAGTAGGGTTAGTTCATAACTCAATATTATAAAAGTAAGATTAGAGTAAAGGAGGAGACACTTCTATGATCACTTTTTCTCAAGGGTTGGATCACGAAGGATTGTGATTCAAGGATATATTAGATAGGTAGGGAAGGAATTTCATCTAGAGATCACTACAATCTAGGGAGAAGAGAGAACATATGAAACCACAAGAACAGTATAGAGTTGTACGCACTTCACAATGAGGAAAAGCACATGTGTATGCAAGTTTCAGTGAGGATAAGTGTGTATGTATTCAATTTTATGTGAGGAAAGGTGTGTACATGTCAGATACTTGATTGTACGATATCCTACAACCAAGTAGGAATTGCTAGAGTTTGCAGGTGTTTTCTAAAGTTTTTTGTATTTCTATATGGGCCATTTTCCTCGGTTTGGGAGCCCTTGTAAGCTTTGAATTTATTTTAATGATAATCTTAGTTGATGGGAAGAATATCTTTGTGTATTTTGTATGAGATTTTGGTTTCTAGTATTGATTCCACTATTTATTTTAGTTGATTATTCAAGCAAGTGTATTTTGTTTTGTGAGTTACTAATTTGATTTACAACAAGGAAATCACTAGATAACAAGATACCTAGGTGATAGGATCTAAGATTTCAGCATGGTATCAGATATATCACTCTGAGAGGAAGCCGAATTTTAGATCTACAAAGGAGATCTCAGTAGATCTATAACTAGCAGTTAGAAATCAAAGGAAGGATTTCTAAGAAACAACCATACATAGGCAAAACTTGTTTTTTGTAGTAGTATGGATTTATATGCGGGTTGCAATAGGAACATGCACGTACTTACACACATTTTCTTAATTAATTTCTCGTACATATGTGGGTTTCAGCAGTGAAAAGTACATACAATATCGTACATGTATCCATAGGGGCAGTGTCAACAGAAGGTTATTTCTAGGGTAGATTATCATGTCTAAGGGATGGCACCAATAATTCTAATACTTGAAGACAAAATGGATGGAGAATGTTTGATACCCTGGTAGGATTATTATAGAGAGATAACATGAATAAGAATATGGTCTTAAGAAATAAACTTAGATCTATGTAGATGTCTAGATCTGACAATGTTACAAGCTATTTCATGACGATCACTCAGGTATGTGATCAACTTGTAGCTATTGGGGAGAAATTGGATGACATATAGCTCGTAAATGTGGCATTGAATGGTTTTCCAAAGTCTTGGGAACCATTTTTCAAGGGAGTCTTTGGAACCATTTTTTCATAGATTGGCAAAGGATTTGGGATGATTGCATCCAAGAAGAGACCCGGGAGGAGTATAAAAAAGACAAGTAGAAAGATTAAGAGGAGGATAACTTGGCCCTTGTCAGTAAGACAAGAAAGGGAAAAGGAAAGGGTTCCAGCAAGAAGGATGACGGTGAGGAGTCAATCTCACTACCAGGTAAAAAGGACTTGAGTAAAATCAAGTTCTTCATGTGCCACAAGTATGGGCACTATGCATCACAGTTTCTAGAGAATAAGGGGCAAGGTTATACGTAGATAGAAACATCAGTACATACATAACCAGATGAGTTTGCAACAAATTTTGAGAAGGACTTCTCATTGGTCTCTTGTCTCTCTACCAACATCAACATAAGGATTGCTTGGTGGTTAGAAAAAAATTCTTCTCATCATATGAAAGAAGCACTGGAGATTTTCAATAGTCTGACAGAGAAGGAATCATGGACCCATGTGGAGCTCGGTGATGATGCCAAGAATGCAGTGAATAGGGAGGGAACTATCTTGTTCCATCTTGATTCAGGTTATTCGTTTATAGTCCCAAGGTGTGATTTATGTCCAAGATCCAAAGAAGAATTATCTCTCAGTATTTTCTCTGGAGGAAAACGATTTGGTCATCACTTTTTAGAGAGGGAATTACTCATACATTTAGAGGGAGCTATCCCTGAAACAAAAATCAACATTGGGGTCAAAGAGGGTAGGATATACAGGCTGTAGGGAAATCATGTTTGTGGGTCGAAAGGGATCTTGGATCTTATCCATTCATAAGAGAATGGATCGATGTCGGTGGTAGAGGAAAAGGATAAGAATGCTATGAAGGGAGAACGATGTTCATCAAATTCTAGTTTAGGGAGACAACCTTCATGTGCGGAGGAGGAGTTAGCCTCTTCTAGTTCTGTAAGGATACCTAGTTGGTATGAACTGACATTGAGCACTAGAACAAAATGAGTAATTTGTTACTACAAAAAACACTAAAAATAAAATATGTATGACTATTTTTGAATCGGCGACTATCAACATCAAATTAGCAGTCTCTTTTCACTCTACTAACTTTTAGTCGTTAAATTGTTGACTTGATTCATCATCTTGTAATATATTTACTTGTTTATGTGGTCATTAATTGCCACCATTTTGTATTACATTTACTCGTTTATTTGGTCATTGACTGTCACCATTTTGTAGTACATTTAGTTGTTTGTTTGGTCATTTATCGTCACCATTTTGAAATACATTTACTCGTTTATTTGGTCATAAATTGTCACCATTTTGTAGTACATTTACAAGTTTAATTAGTCATTAATTGATGTCATCTTGTAGAATATTTATTAGTTTATTTAGTCATTATTTTTTTATCATTTTTACTCATATATTTAGTCGCATCATAAAGCACTATGCAAGTAGTAAAATCCTCTAAGTCCCTTATAATACAACTAAAATGATAATAGTATCTATGGTTATATTTATTCCTAATTTACTAGTTTTATATTCATTTTATTTTTTGTATTCATTATTGTAAAACATAAATTAATATGATGTGAATAATTTAAAAAAATGTCATACATTGTTGATGATGATATAATATCAATGAAACAAATTTTATATAAAATTATACACTTAAACAATAAACAAAGATTTTGTATATGCAATTGAATAAGTGGAAAGAAATTAAATTTATATAAACATATAAACTTGCAACATTAATTAACAATACTATAAATACGATCAAGTACAGACATATATATTTGAACCAAATAAATATTATATTTATAAAATTATTAAAAGTCAAGTACTATCACAATACATTTGAGTTTCCAACCGAATATCCACTAATACATTATGTTCATTGATCATCTAGTTCATGACAAAAATTGTCTCCCTTATATTCTCAATTGCAACATCAAGCTTTTGGGACAAGTACATGAAAATCATCTACATCAATGATTTTTCCAAATATTTCAACGACTACTCATGAGTTAAAATTCCTTCCTTCAGAACTCCCCACAATGGTAACCATAGGTTGGGGAATTTCAATAGGTGAATTCTCCTTCTCCATTGTTGTAGGCATAGCCTTGCAGGAAAGGTTGTGGACTATAGACCTACAAAACAATATGGATTCAAAGTGATACTTCTTGAAAGATACCCCCTTGGAATATCAAACTTGATAGCACGTTCTACAAAAAATAGAATCAATAAATTGTTATAACATTATGGATTATATGTTATTTTTAACAAAAAAAATAATGATAAAACTGACTATATAATCAATAACCTCATTTACACAAACATTTTCCAACAATTCCTAAAGAAAATAAAACCTTTACAAAAACATTTTCATTTGTGACAGGAAGAAGCTCACCAAAGGAAGCCTCTAGACATTGAGAAGTGATCCCTTCAGAAGGCACAAGATCAATTATTACTATTTCTAAAAAATTCTCAAGTTGCCCCAACCTATTGCACCATGAATTATTATATGCATGGCATTGCCTAGCATAAACAAAATGAGATTTCATGTTAGTCGAATAAATTGTAGGAGCCTTATAAAGAATATGGTTAATATTCACCTCAACCAAAGGCCTCTTATTTTGGTATATCCCTAATACCGGGTTACTCTGATGGTGTTGTGATGCAACCTATGAGTCAAGGTACAAAACAATTATATTTTTATATGTATAAGCATTAATAATTTATATTTTTCTATAAGGTATGCAATTATTTTTTTTAGGGTCTAAATTTTCACCTACAATTAACATCCCATTTGGGTCACCTATGAGGAAACCAAGAGTATATCCATTAGCACCATCAAAAACTTTTCCTTCACACCATGGAGGTGTGCATAGTAGGAAATATCTTTGTGTTGTCTAAAAGACATTTCTATGGATGAATAGTGTTATTAAATACAAGGAAATGATGTATTGTGCAATGCTTATAGTAGCTTCCCCAAGTACTGTTCCTTCTAGACATCATCAGAAGAAGCGAAAAAAACTTGTGGCCACATCACTAATGGTAGTTGGTCCTCCTCCTCAAGGTTTGAAAATATGCATTGTTTCTCATTATTCTTACAATCAAAGTCATTTTCATTATTTAGATATGTTAAATTTATCAATAAGAACAAATCTTTACTGTCTAAAAAAAACAAATGTATTCTAGCTATTGTTCAATTGTTCCGATCAATAGGGGAAAGATAAACATGAATATACTTTATAGATGATTTCTAATATATTCTTTGTATAGATTTTATAACAATGACATGTTTGATCCACTGACAAACACTCCTCTTGCTTCGCTGTGTGGTTGTGTTCTTCCTATGCAAATTGGGATTTTGCTTGGGGTGTCACCTTGTGATTTTTTCCCATCGGTTTCTGAGTTTGTTACTGAGAGAGAAACATGAATATATATGAAGGAAATTCAATTTTGGATTATGGGAGAAAATGAAGACAATGAATATTAGGAGAAGACATATGTGAATGTCAATTTAGTGCCACTTGAAGAAAAATTTGATACTACTAATTCCCTATTGACATATGAAATATTTTGGTAAAAGAAGGTGATTAAAATGAAGCTACTAAGACATAAATTTAATTCTTTTAAACTATAAGCATGAGTCAAGAACAATGTAATTCTAGAAGACCAATGCAATTATTCATTTGACAAACCTCATCAAGGTCTTCAAAATTTTCTTCCCCAGTCGATAATGTTTTTTCAAGATGAAGGTAAGTGGTAAAATCTTGATGGTATTTTTCTCCCTCAACAATGCCATTGTGAGCATAAAATCCATCACATAATTTCAAAGTTAGTGCCAAATAATATGGTCCTTGGTATCTTGGGAGGGTCACACTTTCTCTTTCATCCTTGTTTGAAAGGACCTCCAAGAAGAGACCAAATATATTTTATTGGATTTTATTGCTTAAATAATCAAAGTGAAAAATAGTTGTAAAAAATATGTTGTTTCACCAATCTCAATTTGATGATCACATTTTTCTAGTTCTATAGTTGAGGACACTCCATCGATAAAATGAAACTTATCTAATATATAACAAATTATCCATAAAAGTATATTTCTATTCTCTTCCTTAGAATCCATCATTCGAAATGCTCTAATCAATAAATTCAAGTAAGAGTCCCATCTTATGTGACCAACAATACAAGCAAGGGTTTCCAAGAAACAATTCACAACATTCCCTTCCCTTTCACCTTTGACCTCAAACAAGAAACTAAAATAGAGTGGCGCAAATATTTGCATGAGATTCCCCCACATAATATTCCATATACACTAGCATTGTCAATAGATTGCTGCAAGGTATGCTTGGAAAAGGATAGAGAAAATATTAACAAAATACCACTCCAATGTCACCAACATATATAAACATATACAAACTCAAACATCATATTTTACCTCAGATATATTTCCAGCAACCAAGTTATTTCTAAAATGTGTTATTTCTCTTGATCTCCTATGTTTTTTCATAAGAAAACAAACTCCAGACAACATCTAGACCGCTTTCAACACAAAGAAGAAAATGGGATGAACAGGAAAGGAAAGGCATGCTATCAAACCTAAATGTGAATAATTATGTTGAAGAAGTCCACTTCTACATATAGGATGGAAAGAGGCTTGGAATCATTCAAAGTTCCAATACCAGAAAGGCTAACTGATGTTAAACGCAGTAAAACCACACATTCTTATAGATACATTTGGAAATGTTAAATGTAATCTCTAGGTTTACTTCAACCATTACACATACCTAATCAAGTATGGGAAGAGATATCAATGAAATTCATTACATGGTTACCAAAATTTGAAGATAAGGATGCCATTTTTGTGGTTGTTGATAGATTCACAAAATGTGCACATTTTTGCGGAATTCAAAGTACATATACAACAAGCCAAGTGGAAGAAGTGTTCATGAAGGAAATTCATGTACTTAATAGCATTCCTAATGTAATAGTAAGTGATAGAGATCCAAAATTCATAGAAATGTTTTGTAAAGAATTATAGAAGATGAGTGAAACAACACTAGCTATGAATTTAGCATATCATCCATAAACAAATGGTCCAACATAAATAGTTAACAAGTGTTTGGAGGGTTATCTATGATGTTATTCTTCAAACAAGCAATCTCAATGGATGAAGTGGCTTCCTCTAGTAGAGCGGTGGTATAATACTACCTATCACACATCTACTAAAATGTCCCCATTTGAGGCCCTTTATGGATATCCAACTCATACTATCTCATACATTTTGCAAGATAAGTCCAAAGTACATGAAATAGAGTCACATGTGGATAATACTAAAGAAACTTTGACAATTCTTAAGGAAAACCTTCAAATGGAGCAAAACGGGATGAAGCAATAAGTAGATCAACATCAAAGTGAAAGACAATTTGAGGAGGGTGATTGGGTATTTTTTTATACTACAACCTTATAAACAATCCTCACTCAATAAAAAGAAGAATAATAAATTAGCTCCAAAATTTTATGGACCCTGCAATATTTATTCGTAGGATTGGACAAGTGGCATATGAGTTATATTTTCCTTCTTCTCATATTCATAAGGTTTTTCAAGTATCTTTCCTAAAAAAGGTTTTGGGACAAACCATGCTAGTGCAAATAGAACTTCCAAAATTAGATGAAGAAGGGAAGTTGATTCTTGAACTAGAAAATGTTATAGATCAATGTTCTCTATATCTTTAGAATATAAACATTATGGAGTGCCTAATCATGTGGAAGAATATTCCTCTAGAATAATCTAGATGGAAAAATTAGCAGTTCGTGAAGAAACACCCTCAACTACAAGCTTTGAGGGAAATGTTTTTTTAAATAGGGGGCTATGTTAAGGCCCTTAGACCCTATGTGAAGGCCCTAATAAAAAATTATTATTAGTTTGTTTTTTATATTCTTAGGTTGGATAGAACCTTTAATTGTACCCTTTCATTATAATTGTACCCTTTGTCCCCTATATATACCAATAAGATATAGTCTTACGATCGTCATATCTTGTCTTGACATTGGATTCATTGTAAAAGGAGAGTTCCCCCTCGAAGTGGACTGTATTCATTGACTTTTTTATCATTTTCAAGGCGCTTGGTTCATAAAAAACTCCAAAAACACAATTCCATAATATAGTACATGATATGGTATCGACCCTAGTTCTATTAGAAAGTGTGGAGGATTTTCCCATCATTTATCCTCTGAAACCTAGAGTAATGGAAGGTATGTGTTAAGTCACGCTCCCATATATGTGTGATGGAGACTTCCAATTGTCTATTGGGGAAGCTTGATCAATGTATTTGACACTTCCATTTACAAGTTCTATCTAGATTTAGGTCAATATAGTTGATGCTCCAATATAGTCCAACAAATGAAGGATATTATCTGGAAGATAAAAGTAGGTTAATAAGGAAGGGTGTTCAAAGTAGTTGAGAGTGTTGTCGGGTTTTAATAATATAACTGTATTTCCTAACTTATTCCATATTCTTTGGTATTAAATTATTAGCTAAGTTATGCTAATCTAGGTGAATGATTCATTCATTTTCATTTTCTACTATTGTGACTGATGAATTTCAGCTATTATGTTAGTGTATACGATTGATTAATTCATGATGAAATTTATGAGCATACCTAAAATTTTCATTAGGTGTGATGGTTGTTGTCATTAGTACATGCATGAGCTATGTATGCACTAGCTATGCACACATACCTTGTGCATGTATGCTAGTATTATTATGATGTATTAAGATAAGAATTATGCGTGTTTGTCATGGGTATACTATGTCTTAGTATATTGATTAAGTTAATAGATTTGATTAGAATTAATGTGATTTACTAAGTTAATTGATTTAATGAGATTCAATGTTATTAC
>JASDQU010097444.1:2326-13386 GCA_032191745.1 Picea mariana | reverse complement strand
ATATGCCTAAAACGAAGATCGTATGCAAAAGTTACGACCTCGGGTAGTTGATGCACCAACTTACCCAAACGGGGCCCACATGAATTTTGGCGCTTCATCTCCTAGGGTTAGGTTTTTGGATGTCGAGGGTTTTTTGCATTCCTGTTTATTGTAAAAATTCCTTCATAACCGCATTGTAATCATCATCTTGCAAATGTGAGTGGCCGTCACATCTCTTCTCAGAGATAAGCTGCCACCATTTTAGCGAGTCTTTCAGTTTGTATTTTTACAGTCTCTGTACATTTTTTTCATTAATAGAAATCGTTTATTACTGTATCTCTGTGTTTATGGTTTCATATCTGATATATTTCTGTTATATTATTAGATATACGCAATATCTCTGTGCAATTATTTATTATATCTCCGCTCTCATTTCATGCCGAAAATAATCCAGATCATCCTCATTCTCTCTAAGTGTCAACATATAAGCTGCTTTGTTTGGTAAACTAGCTTTTGGAATAAGGTCAATATGATGGCTTATACTCCTAATGGGTGGAAATGAGTGTGGTAACTCGTCCACTACTATGTCAGCAAAGTTTTCTAACAGTTCTTGGATTTCTTCAGGTAAATATTCCACATAAGTATTTGTAAGGATAACTCTAGGCTTCCTTACTACAACAAATTGTATTTCTTTCTCCTTCTTGACTTCTTTCAAGAGTTCCTTCCCACTCCTGAGAAGTATATATCAACTAGCTTCCCTCTTTTTCTCTTTGTCTTCTATTGGTCATAACATATGTGTTCTACCATTCTTTCTTCCATCATGAATAACTTTTCTATCAAACTTCCATGGTCTCCCCAATAAAATATGATAGACATCCATAGGAATTACATCACACAATATTTCATCCCTATAACGTCCTATTTTAAATTCAACTTTCCATTGTTGACTTAACATTACTCGATTTTCTTTATGCAACCATGATAGCTTGTATGGGTTTGGATGTGCAGTTTTCTTCAGCTCCAGTTTCTCCACCATCTTCGTGGACACTAGATTGTCAGTGCTCCCACTGTCTATGATCACCTTGCAAACTCTGTCTTTCGTCTTGCAAGTAGTCCTAAACAGACTTGTTCATTGAACTGGTTCCTCTACCTCCTTCTCTAGTTTAAAAAGAACTTTCCTCATCAAGAGGTTCTTTCTTCCTTCTATTGCTTCTACTTCCACATGCTTCTATGCTTCAACAATGTGTGCTTTTCCTCCTTCTTCTCTCTTTCTCTCGCGACATTCCAAAGACTTTTTCCCTGATTTTCCATAGGTATAAAATTTAACTTCACCTCCTATGGATCTTCCTCTTCCTCTGGAAAAAGAGCTACTTCCTCCATGTTGTCCTTCCTTAGAACTTCCACTTTTCTCTGGGTGACTATGTTGTTTTCTAGCTTCATGCTTTGGTTTCTGGAACTTTTATTTGTTGGTTGTCTTACCTCTGTTTGAATTTCCTTGACTTTACTAACAGACATCATGATGATCTCCTCTTGTGTAACATCCCCATCCATCAATCAGCCTGGGAAATGCCACTACTCATCTATGACTTAGCTGCGATACCAAACTGTAGCACCCCCGAGCCTCCATAGAGACTGGGTAATGCTACCACTGTGGAAGATTCACACACACACACACACACAACAGTGCATATTAAATGAATTTAACACACTTAAGAGAGAGCTACTGTTACCATTCAGAATTAATGGAAAAAAAAACGTAATTCATACTTGCAATGAAATAGATGATAGCATTTAAAAGACACATACATGTATCACATATAAATTAAGTACATAATTAATACTTATATTTAAACTGGAGTAATTCCATCAACTATGTCCATACCTTCCACGAACCTCCCAGCCTTAGACCATGCTACTCGTCACACTTAGCAGTGGGTAACCCCCGAGCTGGGACTAAGCTCCACCCAAGGCAAGGGAATCCTAGACTAGGCCGAGGTTACAGGAAAACTGCACAATGCTACCAGAAGGATTCTATCCAAGAGACTTATTATGCCCACTACTCATAGACGCTCATTCCCCACATGCCCATTCCACCTGGGAGTATACACCTTCACTGTCACATAGTCCATCGGTTGCTTCACCTCCCTCTCTAGGTCTCGACAACAGGCCAGATCAGGAAATCTCAAAGCTTCGTAGGTAGTGTTGGACTCTCTCTGGGAGAAAACCACTTCCCAACAGACTCTCTCACCTAGAGAGAGATTCTCACAGGCCTGAAAACCTGCCTCTTCTACCATGGGCCTAACAACTCACTTCTTAGCACAATCCTCGACTTAGCTCTAGCCAGGGGAGGAAAATAGCAATGGTTAAACACCCACTCACACAAGGATGACAGTAGCAATAATAGATGGGCATGGAACCACAGGTGGCAACAACCCACACTAAAAAATGGTACGACTAAGGCGATTAACCAGGTGTTGAGTTCCTCAACAAACACAGAACAACTCATGGATTTCAGGTTTTAGGATGCGTGGTTGTGTTGAGGTTCAACGTAGAGGAAAAATGGTTCAGATGGAGGATTAGTCCACGGGTTTCTCCCATTGGTTTCAAGGTGTGCGACTAGAGAAAAAAACATAGAGGTCGAGTGTAGAGGAAAAACGAGTTCAGACGGGAATCCCAGCGAACTCAGGTGGAGGACGAAAGAATGACCCGTGAAAAACCTTCCTGTAAGGGTTTCCTTCCCTGTGCATGGGTAAGAAAATATAGACATAAAGGCAAAAAAGGTTCAGATCGACATCCCAGTGAAATCAGGCGGAGGATGATAGAATCACAGAATGAACCCTAACACGACTGACTCAAAATTTTTAACTACATGCACCTAGGTCAACACTTGTCTTCCTGGAGCCACATGAGTTACACTTAGCACACGTTCCCTTTACAGGAACTTAGGACAATACTCAACATGTCCACCTTAGCCTTCAAAAAATAATAATAAAGTATTATCCCCTTTAGAGTTAAGCCCCCTAGCTTAGACCCTAGGCCCACACACTTAGCCTCCTCCCTTACCCAACCATGTGGAAGATTAGTCCCCCATCACTCTTTCTTCATGGTCGATCTTCATGCAACAATGTTTATATTTTATTAATGATCTGCATAATTACATTTACAAAATCAGTCTCCTGGCCTTTAACACCTAGGCTCTCCATCCTAATCACCAAATAAGCCTCCTATATTATTATAACTTGGCTCACCAACCTACAAAACATGTTTACAATACATAATACAACTGGGGCATGTTCTTGGGGTATTACAATCCCCTCCCCTTATTTTTTCATTGTACTTAGTGCAACTCTTTACACAACATCAACAAGATTTCCAAAATATTAAAAAAGATGCAGGTATTCTTCCCGCATAGAATTCTCATGCTCCCATTTCATGTCCTCAGGACCGTACCAGGTCCACTGGACCTTTACAATCCCTATGGCTCGATTCCAGAGTTGTTTTCTCTTTCAGTCCAATATGCGCACCAGATGCACCTACAAGACGCCTTCTTTCTCCACCTGAATCGCATTCCAATCACTCACATGATTATGATCAGGTATATATTTCTTAAACAATGAAACATGAACACATTATGCACCATCATGGATGCAGGCAATTCAAGCATATATGTATAAACAAGAAATTCTAATAACAGTATAACCTATATAAAAACTACGAGATACATAGCATACAATAAATAGAGAATTGTACTTATCTTTTGATTGATAATACCTTCCATATCAGCATGGTCTAGACCAATGTACCAAACCTCAGCAGCACTCCAACCAATGGTATCTCTTCCCCACATGCCTGTCCCACCCCAGGAGTGTGCACCTTCATTGTCACATAGTCCATCGACTGTTACACTTCCCTTTCCTTGGGCTTCGGCAATAGTCCAAACCATAAGTCTTAGAGCATCATGGCTTGAGGCATTCCAACTACCCTCAAAGGTCTCAAATCAACATATTCTTGAGCTACTCTTTGTAGTCAACATTCTAACTTTAATCAACATCTTCTCATCTGCATCACCCACATGCAGTTATCATGAGAAAACATAAAAGAATTTATTTAGAAACTCAAACTTAGTTCAAAGGGAATTCATCTTTTCTCCAAAATATGAAAATCTATTTCATAATTCATCTTGGATGTTTCCATATTATGAATGCAACCATCCTTGTGGTTTTCCACAAGCACCAAATTGTATACCATTTTCCTGTAATGCTTCATCTTGCATACAACCAACAAATTGTCAGTATTTTTTGTACATCATAATTCAACATGTACAACACCTTATGCAATGATCTTAGAATTGCCTCCGCCTAGAAATTCAATCACAATTACCAAACAATTTAACCAAATAGAATGACTCATAATTCTATGCATATGCATGTTCATAATTAATAAGAGTAAGTTTAATATTTCAATTTTTTGAACATAAATGTTTTGTAGTCTCTATTCCTGTGACTACCTAGCTTGCAACTTTCCTGTTGCAATGTTTAATAGTTCCTGAAATGTTCTCAACTTCACGAGTTAACAACATTTCAGCCATTAGTATAATTATTTCCATGCCAAAAACATATATACATGCACTCACAAAATGCATTCATCAAAGTGAATTTAAGTATACAATTCCATCATGTATGAGTGCAACTCTACCCCTTACTAGTCATGAGCACAACTCTCAATGCCTATTTATCCAGTGCACCCTGCATTGAATTACATAATGCTATTTATCTCAGTCACGTATCTCACCATCCATAAGTTGGAATTCTGGCCAATGTGTTGACACATTCTCCACACACTTCCTATTGTCTTCCTAATTAATTGGATTCCTTCCTTTTCAACCCGAACACTACACCAACAATATAATTCTATGGTGTTCATTAGTGTTAGAAAAAAGGTTGCAGTCCAAGTTTAATTTAAAGGTTGGAAGATTTTAGTACATGTGTGGCTTATAACCTTTCCATATCCAACCATGTCCTAGTCTCATACATGACTAGCTTACTGGCATTCATTCTTATAACCAATTCTTATCTTTAATTCTTTGGTTGCTACCCCATAACCAAATTAACATGACATTCTACTATGTCAGTGTGTGCATTCAGAAGCTAAAAAGATTTGAATTAATACAGGCCTCTAGCCTTTACCACATCCAGTGGTATGCATTCAATAATATAATCACGTGATTTTATAAAATAACTCTGGCTAAGGAAATTCTTACCTAAATTTCCTTTCAACAATTATGCAAAAAGAGTAATAAAACTCATACCCGCATGACTACCATTAATAAATTTTATACTACCTGAATGTCTGATGGAAATAGAAGCTTTCATACTTCTTTTATCAAACCTATAACCAACACTTTAGATTTTTGTTTCTTCTCTCCTTATGTAGCAACATCATCAACAACGCTTGCAAACATGCAAGCATTATTTCCTCCGGCTGAGCCAATCAAGCCATAACATACTTGCTTCCACAGAAATTGCAACAACTTTTTTCCCATGTGCAACTTTTCCTTGTTGATCCCAGAAGTCTTCAATTCTTCCCGGATTCCTAAATCTTCTTGTGCTCTCATTTTAGTCAATGTACATGATTATTTTTGTCCTCGACACTTTCTAGCCAAATCACTCTTGGCTTCCTTTTCATTTATAGTCCCAAACTAAGCTAATATTAACCTTCATCTTTCATTAACTTCCTGGGTCCATCTATCCCAATCTCATACTTGGATTAATCAAATTCCACACCAAGTTGTTTTATAGACTCCAGATTCTTCAATATCTAGTTACTCTGCAGGACTGAACTTCTTCAACCCTTTTTTGATGGAATACTTTATTACTTGAGGTTTTCTTGTACTCTTCGCTTCTCTTTTGCTAGCTGGACATCTATCTCATGATTTCTTCTTCCATTATCTTAGGATGTTCATGGAATTGAATTCATCTAGGATTTTTTCCTTGTCTACCTTTCATACTTTCCATCACATTTTATGATGAGTATTAATTTTTATGATTCCATTATTTTATGGATTCTTCTAATTCAACTTCTGCATGAATGAATTATAATTCCATAAAACCTTCCTTCCTTATTCTCATTATTTTCATCTCCATATGAACTTATGGTTCATGCATTATCATGTATTGCAGATGGATGTCTCCACCTATCATTCACATTTGATGTGCAAATATTGTCACATGAACTGTCTTCCCCAGACAAGAATTCCATTTGGGTTTTCCATGCTGCTTGTCGAACCCAACATATGTTCCAATGATTTATGAAAAATCTCAGATGTAGAATAAAGAAATTTCCCTGACCTTCTTCCTTATATCTTCTATCTGAATACATCTCTAGCACTTTTTATATTTTAATGTAACCATTACATCTGGAATCCTCTTTACAAGACCTTTCCAATCACGGCTTCCTTTTTCAATTTCGAGCCTTGAGCAAAAAGCTATAATCCTTTAAAACTTGTGATTCCTCTCTGATGCACTTCTTGTGCAACGATATCTTTTCTCTGAGGTAATGGATATTAGATATTTGTTGGACCCTATCATAAAGTTCCCAGGTCTTCAGTGCCTCCCTAATGTAGATCTGAACTAGATGAAACCCATGGGCTTATTGATTTGAGGATTGCCTCTTTATTTCCCCTTATTTCTTTATTCCATAGGATCGCAGGTGGTGACCAAGTGCTAAGCTAAGAAGTGCTTGATAACTTATCAAAATAAATGGTCACGTTTTAATGTCACGATGAGTTGGACAATTCTCATTTACTTAGAAACCTTCAACCATGACCAGATCAATGACCCTCGTCCTATTTCAAGATCAACGATCGAGATCCAATTTAGGAATCCATCCTTCGGAGGTCTCAACTTTCCCTGCTTGCTTCCTCCTGGAACGCTTTTACTCAGAGTTCACAATCTATCGCCACACACCCTTCTGGATCTATGGTCCAAATTCACTTCAGGTCTCCGACTCTCTGGGCTTCAGGAGTTTCAACTCTCAACTGAAAATCTCGAAGTGTTTTTCCCAAAAACTCTGATCTATTGACACATACCCCTCCTGGCGATCAATGGCCAGGACCTACTTCAGTGATTTCAAACTCTCCTTGGCCAAAAGCTCTCACTCAGTGGTTATGGATCTTGTGCCACCTGTCCCTCTTGGTGATGAACAGTTCCTAACTCACTTCGGGACTTTGGGACTTTGGCCAATCAACCCTCTGGTGCACACAAAGGTTAACACTCATGCACCTTACCATAGATCAAACGAATATCATCCCCTTACACTTAGATCTGACGGTTATGATCTGTTCCTTATCAGGGCTTCTCCTCTACTTCCCTAGAAGTTGATCTAATAGTCCAGGCTTCTTCCCACAACTGATATGATAGTTGTTGTCACTCCTCCTCTTGAGATTTAAACTCCTTCCGACTTGGAAGAGTTTGTGGATATTCAAATGTTTTGGCCTTTGAAATTTCTCCTTCGAACCCAACTAACTTGGGTCTCACCTTTGCTCTTGAAAACATTATCTCTTCTGAGATTTTTGATTCTCTTAGACCAACGATACCTAAGGACTCCGTTACTCCACGGATTTCCTAAGGGGCTCATGACCATCCATCTCGCAATGGTTCTTAATTCATTGGTAGTTCGGGTAACTTGACTATCATCTACTTCCTAGATATGACGATTAGGATGTTTCCCTGTCATCCTCAAATCTAAGGCTTAGATTTAACTTAGGGACTTCAGAACTTTGGGGATTTTACCTCCCTCATGACAAAATCGTTCAATTCACCAAACTCGCAAAGTGTGAATGGCTCCAAGGGTTAACTCCCACACTCTTACACATATCCAATGGTCATAATAGACAGTGGCTCTTTTCAAATAGATTTATGTCCGTTCTCGTTCCAAACAATGGAACCTTCCCTTTCAATACTTTGACCTCACTACTCTTCCTGAAATTTGAAAGCTCTAAAAGACTTAAGATATCTGTGCTATTTCTTCTAAATTCAACATTTAAAAGGGTCTTCTACACACTCTCCAGATCTGACAGTCGTAAGGGTTTTCCCTTTTTCTTCCAAGAAAATCCTACAGTTCACATTACTCTGTTGTCCAACACCACCTCTGTCACGGTTTTACGATACTGCTAGTCCTCCTGAGCTTCTTAACACAGCCAAGGTAATCCTCTTAGCACTCAAGGATGCTTCTGAGGTCCAAAATTGGTTCCTCTTAACACAATTTCATCTTGAAACCTTGAGTCCAATGACCACTTATCCCACCCATTGAGGCTCGGTGTTGAAACCTAGGGTCAGAACTTGAGTTTTGTCCATTTCGAAAATAACTCCTTATGAAACTCTTGCCTCAATTTCCACTAACATGGCCTATCCAAGCTTAATGTTGTAACCATGCTTTGATACCAATTTGTAACATCCCCAGCCATCAACCGGCCTGAGCAATGCCACTACTCAGCTCTAACTTAGCTGTGATACCAAACTATATCATCCCTGAGCCTCCACGGAGACCGGTTAAATATACCACTGTGGAACATTCACACACACACACACACATATATATATATAACAATGCATATTAAATGAATTTAAAAAAATTAACATAGAGTTATTGTTACCATTCAGAATTAATGGAAAACAACCGTAATTCATGATAACATTTCAAAGACACAGACATGCATCACATATAAATTAAGTACAGAATTAATACTTATCTTTAAAATGGATTAATTCCACCAACTACGTGCAGACCTTCCACAAACCTCCCAGCCTTAGACCACGTAGCTCATCGCGCTTAGTAGTGGGTCACCCCCGAGCTGGGACTAAGCTCCACCCAAGGCAAGGGAATCCTAGACTAGGATGAGGTTACAAGAAAACTGCACAATGAAACCAGAAGGATTCTCTCCAGGAACCTTCTTACGCCCACTACTCAGTGACTTTAATTCCCCACATTATTGTTCCACCCAAGAGTATGCACCTTCACTGTCACACAGTCCATCGGTTGATTCACCTCCCTCTCTAGGTCTATGCAATAGGTCTGATCAGGAATTCTCAAAGCTCAGTAGCTGGTGGTGGACTCTCTCTGGGAGAAAACCACTTCCTAGCATAATCTCTCACCTGGAGAGAGATTCTCACAAGCTTGACAACCTGCCTCTTCTACCACGGGCCTGACAACCCGCTTCTTCAACACACTCCTTGACTCAGCTCCAGCCAGGTGAGGACAATAACAATGGTTCAACACCCATTCACACAGGGATGATAGTAGAAACATCAGGTGGGCTTGGCACCGCAGGTGGAAACAACCCATGCTAAAACACGACATGGCTAGGGCGATTACCCAAGTCTTGGGTTCCTTGACAAACAAAGAACGACTCATGGATTTTGGGTTTCTGGATGCATGGTTTTGCGGAGGTTCCACACAAAGGAAAAACGGTTTAGACGGAGGATCATTCCATGGGTTTTTCGCACTAGTTTCAAGGTGTGCGACCAAAAAACAAAACACAGAGGTCGAGTGTAGAGGAAAAATGGGTTCAGACAGGCATCCCAGTGAACTCAGGTGGAGGATGGAAGAATGACCTGCGAACAACCTTCTCGTGATGGTTTCCTTCCCTGTGCACCGGCAAGAAAATACAGACGTAGAGGCAAAATGGGTTCATAATTGCATCCCAACAAACTAAGGTGGAGGATGACAGAATGACAGAATGAACCTGAACAGGACTGAATCAACAATTTTAACTGCATGCACCCAGGTCGACACTTGCCTTCCTGGAGCCACATGAGTTCCACTTAGCACACGTTCCCTTTACAGGAACTTAGGAAAACACTCAACATGTCCACCTTAGCTTTCAAAAAATAATAATAAATTATTATCCCCTTAAGAGGTAAGCCCCCTAGTTTATCCCCTAGGCCCACACACTTAGCCTCCTCCCTTACCTAACCTTGTGGAAGCTTAGTCCCCCATCACTCTTTCTTCGTGGTCGGTCTGCACACAATGATGTTTATATTTTATTAATGATCTGCATAATTACATATACAAAATTAGGCTCCTGGCCTTTAACACCTAGGCTCTCCATCCTAATCACCAAATAAGCCTTCTAGCTTATTATAACTCGGATCACCAGCCTACAAAATATGTTTACAATACATAATACAACTGGGGCACATCCTTGGGGTATTGCATCTTGGATTTCATATCTCAGCCCATTGATATACTTGGTTGTTTTCTCATCTTAATTCTCCTTCTATCCAACCCTGATGTTCAGTTTGTAAAATTCTTCAGTGTACTCCTTCACTGATAATCTTTTTTGTCTTAGGTTTTGAAATCTCCTGAACAGATTGATTTGGTAATCCTTTAGGATAAATTTTTCCTTAAAATTGGCTACCATCCTATCCCAGTTCTTAACTTTTTTCTTACCTTTTCTCCTATGTTCGACTTGTAGTTCATCCCACAATAGCGTTGCATGACCTTTCAGTCTTGTCACTGCATGATTCACCATCTTGTCTTCTTTGATATCTTTGTAATCGAAGTATTTGTCCATAGCGTTAGAACTGGAAGTCACCCATGGATTGCATCAAAGGTAATACCAGTACCCATCAGAGTTTTACATCACAGGTTGGTTTTAAAGAGGTCAAATGGGCACAGTCTCAAGACAATATCATTTTAACTTAGAAAACAGGGACCGACATGTACAAATAGGTGAGGTCTTGATCAGCTTCAATCAGTAAGTTGAGATTAAGTGTCAGCAGAGGGAAGACTTGCTGAGAGAGGTGAATGAGACTACTATAGGCATCAGGCCTTCCAGCAGCTCGGAGAGGAAAAGGTCAAACTCAAGAGAAATCTTGAGATCAAACTTCAGACATTGAAATATGGTGCAAGAAACATGGTTAAAACAAAAGAATAGTCAAACCTCCATTACCCTACAACTACAACAACTTGACTGGATCATCCATAGCCGAGCCATTCAATGTAAGAAGAGAAAAGATAACACAAGAAACTAATTAAAACCAGTGAAGATACTACTATGATCGAAACTACATCACAATAGC
>JASDQU010097443.1:25089-41558 GCA_032191745.1 Picea mariana | reverse complement strand
CTATTTATTATAAATAAACACATTCCCTACACTATTATCTTATGGTGCTTTAGATTGTTGGAACCCAATTCTCAAGTCCCTTTACACCATGTTTCATGTGGGTTTAGTTGGATTGCGTTAAAGAAGAATAGTTGATAGAAGAGATATGACATGACCACAATAAGAAGTTATGTGCATGACATGGATGGCTAGGTAAGATGTTAGCTCAAAGACTTTGCAGGTTGTGTAATCATTGATTTTTATTCCATGGATATATAACAAGTGTAGTGGAGATTAAGATAATTGCTTATACTTATAATTATAATTAATAAATAAATAATGTGACATTTTTAAAAATAAAAAGTAGATTTTATTATAAATAATATTATTATATATATTAAAATAATATATATAATTAGATATGTGATTGTTGAGGCAATGAAATTAAGGTGTCGTGCATGCTAAAACTCATTATAATGTTAACTTCATGGCCATGGTGTACTGAGGTGTCGTGCATAATAAAACTCATTATAATGTTAACTTCATGGCCATGGTGTACTGATTTTGTCAAATATATTATATTTTTATAAATTAAAATTATTTTCTTTCAAAAAATCAAAGAAATACAAGGGACTTTGACGACTATAATATTGCATATTTGACTAATTTATAATATTGATATGCAAAGGTAAAATTTGTAGAATTTTTATATGTTTTTAAATTCACGTCAATTTGTTTTTTTAAGTTGTAAGAGTGGATAAGGTTATACTATATGTTTTTTATTTGTAAGAATGGATAAGATTGTATATATAATATTTTATTGATGAAGAACGGGTGATGATATTTAGATTTTTTGTATTATGGTTTTTTTAAATTGTAAAAATGAATAAGGTTACATTATATTGGTGAGGAGGGGTTGATAATATTTTTTTCATTGAGATTTATTTTTTTGAAAAATGTGATATATTTTACTTCAAAAAATAGTGAAGTCGTTATAGTTGTCGGGTGACTTAGTCATATAATCTGATATGGCATTCATTTACTTCACGAGTAGTGGATGTTTGACACTTAAATTGAGAAAGATGCATCTTACCAATTACTTTTGAAATGGTACAAAAATACTTTTCACAAATAAATAAATAAAACATTACACAAAAACTTTGGAACAAGTCAACTATCCTTGTGTTATGAAATATTTCATATCCAGAGCATTACAACACATGGATCTCCATCAAGCTAAAAGAAATCTATATATTACACCTTTGCTCGACCTCAAGGTTGTACCTACTAAAATTATCAAATCATTTCCCTTCCCCTTCTTTTTTTTCTTTTTCCTTTTGTTTATAACTTCTTTGAAATAACATGTGTATGTGTTCCAAAGGTTCTAATATTGAATTTTCCTTTTTAGAGTGAGAAGGATCACATTAACCTCTAAATCATTCTAGCAATTATTTACAACAATGAAATTTGCCTTATTATCTCAATGTGACAACATCACTAAGACCTCATATTACCATCAAAGATATACATTTCCCCATCCTTAAGGGGTTCTTGTGCAGTGTTGAATCAAGAGTGGATTCCACAACATCTTCATATACGAAGGAGGATTAACCTCTAAACCATATAAATGTGGTTCATCTAAAGGGACCCATCGAAGCTCTAACTTGCAAAAAAGAAGTTGTTGCATACCAATATTGTCTACTACAAATCTTGCACAATCTAAAGAAACCTTTATAGAGAAAATTCTAGCTATGTCTTCGTGCTTTTGAGAAATTTGGCATTTGAAGTTAACCTTATCATCGTCCAAGCATTAACTATTTTCCAACAACGCTAGCCAAATAGACTCCAGTAAACCATTAGATCCAACTCCACAAAATTTTTGGGACAAGTAATAATCTTCATGGCCTTCATTTCCACTCCTAAGATAATATACTTACTTGAGGTATTCCCACTCTTCTAAAACACAACTTACCCCTAGAGGTGAGATGAAAAACTTGGAAGTCAAGCCCACATTAATGATTTGGTGATCCATTTGGACAAATTCAAAATCAACAAACCTTATTAGAGGTAAATTGGGCCTAAAATGGGTCATATAAGTAAAATTGTTCTTGTTGAGTTGGAAATTCAATAACCAATAACTTGATTAACGATAATCATTAAATTGAACATATAAAATTCAAATATGTATATGTATCCTTTTTTATTTGACAAAAAATTAACCACACATAAACCTCACTTTAGTGAAAATCTCTAAAAAAAAATCATCTTCCTATATGATAAACAACCTTGAAATTATAAATATAGAATATTTTATATTATCACTAAAATTCTTGGTTAATTAAGGTCATAGTAGGGTCACTTTGAAATGCAAAAATATTTTACATTATTATAAGCTCGCGGTGGGGTCACTTTGAAATGCAAAAATATTTTACATTATTATAAGCTCATTATAAGCTTATGGTGGGATCACTTTGAAATGAAAAAGGTATTTTATATTATTATAAACTAATAGCGAGGTGACTTTGAAATGTTAAAAGTATGTTATACTATTATGTCTCACAAAAAAGTAATAAAAGTGAAACATGATGATGATGACGTCATCTTTTATAATATTTTAGACGAGATTGGACATTGATAATAATGAAAAATTATTTTTAATTTTGTTATTATTTTAATTAGATTTTTTAATTATTATTTATTGATTTTAATAGTGTTTGTGAATTTCTTTCGGATGGGGTGTTTACGGATACTATGCATGGCCAACCAATGAGGAGGACACCTAGCCTAGCCTCCCACCAGCCTGAGCCAACTCAGGTGCACTCGTCCTCCACCATCACCTCATGGAATTAAAACCTCGGTCGTCACTCCTCGGCATTCATTCCTCTCTGGTTTGATGTTACCTCCTAGTGCCTCTGTTCATGGGAGTGTTTATGGCTATTGGCTGGATGTAGTCTCCATCCCATCACCCGTCCCGGGATGGTGGTTTTAGGCCTAGACCATGGAGTGCCAAGGCTCATTCAATCCCTTGGCCTACAGATTCTTGGTCTCCACCGGAAGTTGGTCCCATCATTCTCCTTTGGCGCGAGACTTTGCAATGCACTTGGCCCTTGGCTTCCAGAACCTGTCCTCTGGTCAACCTCTATTACTGTGTCTGGCTGGTCTCGCTTTCTTCGAGCTACAGCTCTCACTTTTTTCATGTACCCCACTTCTGGTATTAGGTGGCTCTCTCGATGCCTAGGCTCAGGGGAAAATTGAAGAGAGGTGTGGCCTGGTATACGGCTAGAGGAAGGGGAGTGAGCGGGCGTGGACAACAAGCACGTCTGAGCACTCCACCAGAACCTGAGATTATCTCCACCCCGAAGCCTATTGTTGCTCCCACTCCTTGAGACCCCACTCCGAACTTATCTTCGTTGTCAAATCCTTACGCTTGTTGAGTTGAATGGTTCGACTGTCTCACAAATTCACTCAGCTTTGCCCCAAGGCTCAGTCCATCCCCACCCCGCCAGTCTCATCCTCCTCCACCTCCACCTCCCGTCACCTCCACCTCCCTTGTTCCCATAGATCCTCTCTCCTCTTTGTCCTCCCCCATTCCCTTCTCTGACTCCCCCACTTCCTCCCCCGACTCTCCTCCTCCTCCTCCACTCTCTACTATTTGCTCTCGCTGCATAGAAAGGGATATTTTCAAGGAGTCTTTGGATGCCTTCAAGCGAGGAATCGAGGATGCCTTCAAGCGAGGAATCGAGATGCCTTTAAGCGAGGAATCGATGACATCAATGGTGTCATCAACGAGATGCAGCACAAGGAAACAAAGTGGTGGCGTCGGGTGGAGATTTTGATAACATTTCTCTAGGACCTCAGGCAGGCTATCTCGGACAGAGACAACCGTGGCAGAGACACCATGCATGTGCGTCAGGTTTTTTCGGAGCAGAGACTTGACTCTGGAACTAGATAATTCCTTATGGCTCAGGTTTCCTGTGTTTTTATGATTTCTGCTAGTATAATTCACAAGTTTTTTTCCCTGCACAGCTCCTTAGTTCTAGGATTATTTGGTCTCAACACAAGTCCAGCCTTTTGGGTTTGGTCTGCTCAGTCTAACCTACAGAATTTATGCCTTGCGTGGCACATTAGAGCTTTGTTTCTTACTGCTATGCAATTTTTGCATGAACACTATGACTTCTTGGCCATGTGACAGCATTAATTTCCCACCAGGGCAATGTTATCACAGCCTCCTATGATAGCTTGATAGATGTAATGTTTTCAGCTTTGCAAGTTTTAATACATTTCCTAACTTAAAAAAAAAATAGTGTTTGTGAATTTTAAATTTATTACTAAATATAAAAATGTGTTATATTTATTAAAAAGATCTTGTTTCTAAATGAAACAATTTGGATATAAATATAAAAATATATTTCCAATAGTTGAAAGAGTGTTTAAAATGGAAATTATAGTAAAATATTTTGGCACAATTATAAAAGATTATTTTCGTCATCAAAAAAGTATTTTTCAAAACCATAACAAGTGGTATATTTCTTCAATAGATTTTCAACGATCTATCAATCTCCCATAATTAAGGTCAAGTTATAAAATTATAACAAAATTGACAAAATAGAAATTTCTAAATAAAACACATTTTAAGGTTGATAATTTATTAAGAGTTATAAATAAAATGATATATATTTTTTTAAAACAATATTACAATATTTGTTGTATGTTCTATATCTATTATATATTATCAAGTATTGTGTGTACCGGTATTTAAAATTTTCATCATTATTTTTAATTGGTTTTTCTTAATTCTATATTAATTTAATATATATATAGTAAACATTATTAATAGAGAAATATATTTTTTCATTTAATTGCAAATTTTTAATAGAGAAATATTTTTTTTTTCTTTTAATTGCAAATTTTTAATGAAAAATCTTAAAGATATCCTAAACCGAAAAAAACAAAAACTATTAACAATAACAAAAACATTATCTTATTTATATTAAATTTTCGTTATTAAAAAACCCATACAATAGAAATATACAATATTCTTACCTTCACACAACTCAGTGCAATATTTTTGCATCAACCTTCCATCTCTTTCTAAGCCTTTAAGGCCATTGAATTTACAGATGTTAAAAAGTTTGATAACCAATCTCGCTCTCTCTTTTTTTCCGCAAGAAAATTGCACACTATATTTAGATATATAATCGGTTTACATAGTCATAAAAACCATTACAAACAAAGGCATTGCCTTGTGTCTTCTCCACCAAAAGAACCAACTACATCTCGTATCAAAATTCATATGATACCACAGTTCCACCATGATGTTTATCCAAAAAAGGACATAATATAACTATATCCAAAATACGAAAGGTCAAGAACTTATTCAAAAACGTTTTGACACTACATTCATACCACATGATATCCTCCAAATAAAACACATAAAACAACATGATTCATAACTTTTAGTATAGCTTTATAAAAACTCTTGGTCCCTCATGACCATCATTCCACTGATTGTATGCGATAGCTCCAGGATACTCAGATATATCCTTTTTTGATAATAAATCAACCTCTTGATTTTCTTCTCTGAATACATGGGCAAATGTGATGACAAAAAAGTGTTTGATGAGATCCCTTACATGATCTTTCCAATAGTTGATGGAAATTACCTACAGAGAACCAATATTATTTAGTCAATCAATAACAATTTTTGAATCTCCAATTATGTGGATATATGAAATACAAAGTTTGTGCGCCAATGTGAGGACAACCCAAGCACCCAAGAGTTTTTCTTTTGTGTTTGTGCCCCCACCACAATTGAGAGTCCACTTATAAACTGTGTGATCATTTAGTTTTATAACACCCCCTGCTCCACTTTGTTCTCCATTTCTTTGTGCTACCCCATCAAACCATCCAATGATTCTATGTTGAGGCAAGATATGGGCAGTGCGCCTAAAAGATTTCTGAGTTTTATGGGAACTATGGCAAGCCACAACAACAATAGATAGAATACAAACCTTCTCCATAGATGGCGACTTTGATTCAAAAATAGCCATATTTATTTCATTCCAGACATACCAACATATAAATGCTGGCATAGAAGAGTAACTATAATTCTTTATATTCCAATAATCAAAACAATCCAACACTGTGGAGCCTAACCAGCCAACGACCAGCTTGTAATGTTTTATAATTTTTAACCAAACAGTGCATGTGAATGGACATTTGACAAATAGATGAAAAACCGATTCTTCATTACCTCTACAAAGAAGACACAGATCAGGCCCTTGCCATCGACGCTTGAGCAGGTTATTCCAGGTAAGCAGTTTGTCTTCAATGAGGAGCCACGTAAAAAGTTTGATCTTTTGTGGTCACTCCTAGGTCCATAGACTCCTCCTCACGCCTCCATTAATGCTTTTCTATAACTCAACTGCCAATGTGTTATAAACATTCGTAGTAGTTAAAATGTCGGAACAATCACCCCCTGTCCACCTTAACTCATCCCGGTAATGTGCAAGTGCTATGCACGCATCAATCAAATGATGTTTGTATCTCTCACATTCAAATGCAAGTTCTCCCACCAAGCCCAAGTCAATATTGTTAAGCCAATTGGTGCAAATCGTGCCTGGTGTCAGAGCACTTCTTGCTTGGTAAAGATAATATACCTGATGGTCATTTAAATGTTTAATCAACTCTATCGATAGATAGGATCCCTTACCCATCCCCAGAATTTCATCCTTACCCATAATGATAGAATCCCTTGCCCCCAGCTTCCAAGCCAGCCAGAAAGAAGTGATGGGTCAGCTATGTGTAGCCATGTTATCATTGATGTGTGAGGAATATACTTATCTTTCAGAACCCGCTGCCATATCCCAGGATGCATCAAACCACACCAAAGAGATTTTGCAGCTAAGGGTCTCGAGAAACAAAAGATGTTTCTAATCCCCCAACTGCCAAATGTTTTTGGCCTAGCTAATATCTCCCACTTGCATAAATGATAGGAAGATGGATATTTTTGCCAGACCATAGGTAAGAGAAGGTCATCCTACAGATCTGGTTCAAGACTGTAATTGGAATGTGTTGTAAAGACAACCAATACACCGGCTGGCTTTCCAACACTTCCTTTATCAAAACAAATCTACCTCCTAGAGATAGGAAGCGGTTACACCAGTGACGGATTCTGTGCTCATATTTCTTCAGAAGCCACTGCCAATTAGCCACCTTATAACTATCCATATTTAAAAAATATCCCAAGTATTTAAAACCAACATACAGACTCATGATACCAAAATGAAACAGTGCAGTCAAATGATTAAGAAAAGCCTGTTGTACACCAAAATGATGGAAAGTAGACCTGTTAACGTTGATCTCAAAACCAAAAGCACTACAAAAAGCAGATAAAAGTGTATGAATTTCCTTCCATTTAGCGAAAGATGCATTTGAAATTATTATCACACCGTCCACAAATAAGAGATGGAGAAGTCTTACCAATCGAGAGACTTTTATACCCGTCAAACACCCTTCTATATAACTATTTTTCAGTGAGAGGCTCAACCCCTCCATCACCAGGATAAATAATAGTGGAGATGACACAATCCTCTCTCATTGTTGATGAAATTAGAAGCTTCTTTGTTGATCAGAATGGATAGTGATGCTGATGTCACACAACCCATAATCCATTTAGTCATATGATGACCAAAACCGCAATGTAGCAACATCAATCTTAGGTAATCCCAGTTTGTGCAATCATATGCCTTTTTTAGGTCCAACTTCAAAATAACAGCCTGTAATTTCTTTTCTTTAATACTATGAAGACACTCTTGTGTTGTACCTATGGCATCCATAATCTGACGACCCTTGAGGAATCCCAACTATTCCTCAGACAATCAATGAGAGAGAAAAGGACTAATTCTTCTCGCTATGATCTTTGTAACAATCTTGTAACAAAGATTACAAAGTGCAATAGGGCGATAATCGGAGAAGGATAATGGCTGATTGGATTTTTGAATTAGTGCAAAAAAGGTGGAGTTGATATGTCGAATGATTTCTCTTAAAAAATTAAGAATCTCAGTTTCTAATGATTTTCTTTGCAGGGCAAAAGTGTATTTAGGTGTTTTTATTTCCAAGGGTAAAGTCTATCTAAGTGTTTTTGTTTGAACCAGTAATATCTATATGTGTGAAAAGTATTGTTTTGCTTTGAACTAGTAAAGTCTATATATGTGAAAGGTGTTTATTTAAAGTAAGTTTAATTTTTTTTAAATTATTATAAAATTGTGTGATTTATAAAAAAATAATTTATTGAAATTGGTTTTTTATATGTATATGGTTCACTTTGATTACATAATATTTAGAATAGATTTTATTATAACAATAGTTATGTTATAATTAATTTCTATTTTAGTGTTGGGTTTAGCATTTTTAATTTAAAATAAATTTCAAATTGATAATGTATTTTTATTTGAATAATAATATGAATGTTTTATGAGTGTATGTATGGTCACATTGGCATCTACAAATATGTTTTATTAATAAGCTAGATGAATAAAATGGGTATGATTGACCATAGTTGATTATGGTTAATTATAGTCAATTATGTTTGACTACAATTAACTAATAACCCACCAAACCTTTAATTGCTAATTAAGTGGCTCATAATTCCTAATAACCAGTGATTGCATAACTACAGTTCTAAGATTTATGTGGAGAGTTGTTTCATAATGCAATACTTATGGAGTATTGACAATAGTAGTCATTTAGTGTGTCCACCTTTCAAATCCATAACAAGATTCATTATCAAGACAAAGAGTCAATGGAAGGAATAATAGATTTGATCAATTAATAATGATCATTATCTTCATTATTAATTGATCAAGTATGTTGTTATTTACATTGACTCTTTGTCATGAAGAAGAATCTTGTTATGGATTTGAAAGGTCGACATACTAAATGGCTACTACTATGGATACGTCTAAATTCTTGCAAGAGACCTCATAACTCTTCTTAAAAATGTCCTTCATTTTATTTTTATTTTTTCCCATCATTTAAATATTATGTATGTGTTTTTGTTCATTTTTATTGTAAATACAAAAGCATCTCAGGCACAACATAAAATTATTATGAAATTGCATTTAACATAACATCATCAAATTGTCTCACATGAAATACAACACCATTAAAAACATAAACAAAAAATCTTAACATATTACCTTGATATAGCAACTTGCATAGTTTCAATTTTGAAAATCAACATATAAGAGGTTCCAACTTCTTTCTATGCCTCAATTCCGCATAGATCCAATCATTGTACAAAAACAATAACACTAAGTAGTATGCATGCAATGAAAAAAAGTGAAAAAAAATAGTTACTAATGGTTGTTGTAAAAATAATAATAAAAGTTATGGATTGCAAAATTTGAAATAATTATGGTTATTAATATAATGAAATAAAATAGATCTTGTAAGAAGGTGTATTTAAATGTGGATTCTCAAAAACCAAATATAATAAGAAAATAAGTGTGCAAGAAGGTGTTTTCTAGCTTCAACCAAACCAAGACAATTTTCATCACTGCAATTGCAATTTAATATTAATGTACCTCTCTAGATAGTTGCATGCAAGTTTTGAATCCTTGATCTTTTCTTCCCTCTCAACCTTCACTTTTCAACCTACAGGATGTGATACAGTCTAATTTCCAAAGAATTGTAACTTATGCAATGTGTTATGCATGCAACTTGCAAGTTGCAACCTCCATCTACTATAGAATTTGTAACATGTACTATGCATGGCCTTTGCTATAGAATTTATAACTTGTGTTATGTATGCTTTACACAAAAATAAACATTCAAATTTAGGAAATTGTTATTATATTATATTATATAATATATAATATATAATATATATTATTATTATATTATATATTATAATATATATATGTGTGTGTGTAAATTGTTCATATTTGACAATTAAAAATGGAAAAAATGGGTAAATACGGGTGAAATTTAACCATTGGTTCTCACACTTAATAACTATGGTCTACTAATTAACTATGTATAATTATGGTTGACTATTATTGTGAATAGTTAACTATATTTCAATATGGTAAACCACTAATACAATAATTGTTGATCTCTAAATCCGTAATCCCTTTAATCACTAACTTCTTAATCCAGGGATCTCATAGTTCATCAAATTAATGACTATACTTAATAATAATTAACAATAATTATAGCCTAAAAATTTAACTCAAGTGATCATAGGCTAGATTTGAGATCTCTCTCAAAATTGGAAAAATAATGGATTTAACTCTCTTGATTCTCTTGGAAATATACTCAATAAAAACTACTTCACCACAAAATCCTACCTCTTACTATAAAACCTTACCGGCATCCATCCCAAACTATTATTTTTCATATTAAAAACATTATTTTATGTTTCTCTTTGGATTTGCTTGAATTTATAGTTACAATGATTATAATATAATTAACCACCAACCCATTTATTTATTTATAAAAAGTTTTCTTAAATTTATACTTGCAATCATTATAATATAATTAACCACCAACCCATTTATTTATTTATTTATATAGAGTTTGAAAAGATGTTTGACTATTTGTTATGTGTTTTTATGTTGAACTCTACATGTGACTTATGCTTAAAACAACAACAACAAAGAAATTTGGTGCGTTGTGCTCCCACATCTTGAAATATATTATATACTCTCTTCACTGAGCACGAGGTGCCCAAACATTGTTCGCCACCTTTGTTGTCTAATTATTCTTTTGTAGAGAACCTTTAGGGTTTGGGTGAGATGTCTAAGGATTAAGTTGTTCTCTGCTTTGTAAATTTTATTAATAGTTGAGCCATGCTCCTTGGCTTGGCCCTCACACTTCAAATTTAAATGTTTCATCCAAATAAAATGGTAGTAGTTGACCTTGTTCATGCACAATGTTGAAGTTTGATCATCATTAACCAACATGTAGATTGAGGTATGATTGTGAGCAACATTTGAGTATGCGGTTTATGAAGTTGGAACCTATCATTGAATTAAAGGTTTTATGTGACCAATAAGGTAGTGTTAGGGCAATTGAGGTTTGTACACATCTTCAAATACAGGTTTAAATTAATTGAATAAGGTTGCCATAATTGAATTTACATGTTGGTCCATACAAAATGGAAGTGGTGATATTTATAAAAAAAAATTGTGCTTATTAAAAATAAAAGCAAAGATGAGAAATGTTGATATTTTTAGATTGGAAGAATAAATTTATAGAATAGTTTAAAATAAAGAAACTCTTTCTTTGTGGCTACTTCCTTTTTGTATCTATATTGACTAGCTTGAAAAATTAAGGTTATGTAGTAATTAAACTCCTATCTCCTTTACACCAACATTAAATTAGCAATTGCTCTTAGTGGTGCAAATGTATGTTGTTGAAATGTGTAGTGTTAGAATGTTGAGTGAAAGTGAAGTCTTGGCGATGAGTGCTATCAATTTTTGTTGACATGTTGCATAATGATGTGCATTTGTGATACATGTATTTTTAAAGACCATGTCATTTTAAGTGGAACTTGTTTACAAATCTCCCCTTTTATAATGATATCGACACATAAGTTGGATTGTTGGGAGCTTCTATAGACTATAGTGAAAGAGGGTGTTGAATGTATCTATTGATAAAGGTTGTTATGTGACATGCCTAATGATCTTGCCACTGACATTCAAGGAAAGGTATGCTCAATCAGAAGAATGAATGTATTTACAAGCAATACTAAATGAGACCCATGAGATTGCCCCTTTCCATTCCTTACAATCACAACGGTGTTTTGCACAAGGACATGATGGCATATGTACACAGATCTAAGTATAGATTTAAATTTGGTAGGCCAACAAAAACAAATATGAATATGCTAAAGGGGTAAGGTCAAAGAACTATTAATTAAGGTCATGGAAACTAGAGACAAGTTGGTGTTTACATAAATTCCACACTAATATGAGTTTATCTGCATGTTGGATTTCAAGAGTCTTTTTAACGTAAAACAAACCTTGGGATTGGTTCTCTAAAAGGCCCGAGGACCATGGGACTTGTAAAAGGGGAATGATAATTACAAAATCCATGAATGATGTCTATGTTGGGATTTTAGGAGAGAATAAATGTTAATTATAAGAGAATAAACATGTAAGTCGAGTCCAACTATAATCAAATTGATCTATAGAATAAACATATGTAGTTTTTTATAGAGTTGGTGAAATTTAGTTTCAACATTTTTCGATGCATCCACAAATAAAAGATGAAGAATGTCTTGAGGCAATTAACTAATTATGCATGATGATTTGGGCTATCATTCTCTAATATATTATGACATAGTGCATAAAGTGGCTTCGGAGGAAAAGAAGGAACAAGAGTGTGAATTGTGTAGCTTTTTTTAAAAGAGAGAAAGTAATTATGAATTTCATAACACACAATACTTCTAAGATGTAATACTTACTACATTAATTAAATAATGTGGTTTGATGTTAATTTTGATCTTGATATTTGGGGCCATTGATATTGGTCAACACAAGTATTATTTTTGGGGTATTACAAAGAAGTATAATGGTTATCCAATGAGTATTTGTTAAGCTTGGATGAGCACATAAAGGATGGGATTATTTCCATTGGATAACATGTCCTTTTGTTAGGGATGGAATTAGCGAGGGAGATTATCAATTTTTTTTTGTAAGCACATGTAACAACTTATATTAATCTAGCTGTGGGAAATTCATACAAAAATTCTTTATTGTCAGCCTGCCACTTGGGAAACCAGACCAACAATAAAGAAATAATTCTTTTGTTCATTGAGTCTAAACCAAGTTCCTTCTTATACCCTATCTAGCTATGTAAACATTGTAAAGAAATATTTGAAGTTTGTTGGAGGTTATGGCATATCTATCATTGTCCATCGTGATACAAAAAACAAAAAGTACATATTGTTCATTCATCTAGTGAGGATGCCTCGGACTCCTAAGGTGTCTCAAGAACCTCTCATAGGGAATTCTTTGACATTGTTGTCATCGCGGAGCTTGAAGGATGGAGTTGATCCAACACCTCTTGGAGCATCAGGTGGAACTCGTCCAATTGCAATTGAATTGTATTATGAGCATCCTCTTTGTTTTGTAGCATTTGACCCATCAACATATTGAGGTGTCAATACAATTCTACCATTTTCCAATATTTAGTTTTGTGACCTCTTAAGCTGCCAATATCTGAAACCCAATTGATGATTGCCTCGTCCACCTCCCGGTTTGGTGTTAAGCTATATTCCGAGTGAATTTTGACTTCCATGTCCTTTAGTTACACATGAATGTGTGGCGGTGTTGCCACATGGAATGTCGTCATTGTGGCTTAGATGTCTCATTGTATGTAGGTGCTAGAGGTCCTCTCTCCAATATTGATGGTGGGTGGCTCCACTAGTTATCCCCCCCCCCACACACATGCGCGCCTGTACCCACATAGTTATCCCTGCTAAAGTGCCATTGAACCCGCAATCTTGTTCCCAAATCCAAGACCGATGTAAACCAGAGATGGTTCGAGTGTCATTTCATAGTGCTCCCAACTATTGCTATTATCGCCTACCAAGCCAGTCTATGATACTTTGCCTTGGATTTTCGTCAATTTATTAATGTCTTGGAGAGAAAATATTAGCCTAGTTCCTTTAGCATGCTTGTTCCACATTCTGCCTTGGTGATTTATCTCGAATGATCCAGTAAATGAGGTGTTGGTACTACTCTAGGGTGGTATTAACTTCAGCAATGAATCTTCTCTATACCTATCATCTTGTAGAGATAAACCTAGAATAATGTTTCATGCCACCTCCTTCTCCATTCTTCCACAACAACTGTGCCTTTAGGGGCCAGTGTTTGAGGCATGTGTGTCATGCTCCCTTCGCATTAAATTGGTCATAAACCATTTTAGAGGGAGTGTCGTTGTTAACATTCTTAAGGTTTTGCATGGATGGACATGGAAGGTGTTATAGCAAGATTTGCCTCACCCCATGCATTCTTGCATAGAAGGCCTTTTTCCATTTCCCTATGAAGACTTGTAATCCCTTTTTTGCAAATCCCAAAGATAAAAAAAAAAATGTTTTCTGCATATATGCACCTTTCCTACTATACAACATGCGTATACGCAGGTTGCACCACTACAGCCCGCATACATCGGGAAATGTGCCCAAAATTGAAAAATGGTGTCGGGTTTCCATGTCACGTCACAAGATCAATGATCATTGGCCTTCCATATATTGGAAACGTTATGAGTCGGCCCTTTAGTTCCATTTGAAGGCTATAAATGGGCCAAATCCAAGCTATGGAAAAGAGGAGAAAGAATTCAACTTTGAGAGCAAAGTTACTCTAGAGGAATTATTCACTTCACTTTGAGTTTGCATCCCTTTATCCTTTAAGTCTGAAAACATTGTCCAGCCCCCAAGCTCTTCCCTTGTTGATTGAGAACTTCGTTGTCTCTCTTATATGATCTTGCCTTTGGTGGAGGATTGAAGTGGTGGAGGCCCAGCTGGAAGGAACTTAGTTTCTCGGTTTTGAACCGTGCCAACATGGAAGTTTGTAACTTATTCACTTCTGTTGATTATATCTTAATAGAAATACTCTTTTCTTGTCCAATTGATATCTTACAAATATTTGAATTATTATTCTGTGGGCATATTTTTTATGAATGATGATGAATTATGCTATTGAATGTGCTAACATCATATATTATTACCAAATTCTTGTGTTGCTTGGTTGTTAAGGACTAGTTGTAGGTATATTGCTTTGAGTCAAAGTGCTCAACAGTGGACTTCATCGAACATCTAGACGAGGTAGGCCTTTTATCTTGTCTTGCTAGCACATTTGTTTATATAGCATACTTGAGAATAGAGTTGATTTATGTATTCATTTTTGTTTGTTGTGGTTTACCCCTAGACATGGAGAGATTTTCCTCATAACATAATTGGCGACCATACTGGGGATTGAATCTTCTTTTTCGGGGTTTGGAGTGTTTTTCTCCTTAGATTTCTCTCGTTCATATTGAGTTTCTTACTGCATGATTGCTTGACAGCCTTTGTTCTCTCTGGGTCTGAGTCTTTCCACCTTCTCCTTATCCTAGTTGTGTTTTTGACAAATATACACGGTTTTTTCCTTGACAGTCATGTACATACACGTGTTGTCCTTTTGCAAGTTGTGTACGTACACGCTTTTCCCTTGAACATTCATGCACATCAACCTTTGTTGCTTAATTGTTGGGTTTGGTGGTCGTTGGGTAGGTCTTGATGATTGATGAGTCTTCTTAGGTCTCTGTAGTGACTGTTAAGTGTCTGTGGAATGACAGGAAACCTGTTTTTGGTTGAATATTTGGGCGGTTCCTTTCTCATCATCTTTTCATTTTGATTGTCCTTGCACCTTGGGTTGGGTGTGTTCGACAACATGGGTATTCTAGAAAAGGATGAACACCTTCATTAACCACTCATATAACCAGATCAAAGATCAACACACTGATGTTTTCACGTGGTAAAACCCCTATGGGGAAACATCCACGGCCCCAGCCAACACAACCACTTGGAGTAGTTAATTAATGAAAAGAAAAAGATTACAAAGAGATTTTACAAGAGAGTTTCTAACAATTGATCATCAGCAAATGACCCTCCATGCTTTTTAAATAGAGATCATGGACCAATCGGGTGTTAAGCCACAGATCAATGGTCATTAAGATCAAGGAGATTATGAACCGTTGGATCACTCTATGTCGAGAACATATCATGACCATCGGATTTCCTAACTACAAATTCATACTAATGCATACTAAAGAAACACACTAGAAAAAACACTTTTACCTAACGACACAATAGACCAAGTAGATCTTAACTAACTCCTAAGTGTCTAAATATCCTAACATCCCCCCTTAAGAACAACTTGAGATAGGATTGAAGGATTTACAATAGTGACACAATAGGAGAAGGAAGGAGGCATTAGATCCTATCCCCCCTTAATGACAACTTCTTGGGCTCCTAACATAGATCAAAGTTTGGAAAACTTCACTTTTGTAAGAGACTTTGTGAAAATGTTTGCAACTTGATCTTTTGTAGGGAAAAAGATCAATTCAAGAGAGATTTTACAAGAGAGTTTCTAACAATTGATCATCAGCAAATGACCCTCCATGCTTTTTAAATAGAGATCATGGACCAATCGGGTGTTAAGACATAGATCAATGGTCGTTAAGATCATGTAGATTATGAACCGTCGGATCACTCTATGTCGGGAACATATCATGACCATCGGATTTCCTAACTACAAATTCATACTAATGCATACTAAAGAAACACACTAGAAAAAACACTTTTACCTAACGACACAATAGACCAAGTAGATCTTAACTAACTTCTAAGTGTCTAAATATCCTAACATCCCCCCTTAAGAACAACTTGGGATAGGATTGAAGGATTTACAATAGTGACACAATAGGAGAAGGAAGGAGGC
>JASDQU010097443.1:0-19922 GCA_032191745.1 Picea mariana | reverse complement strand
ATTGACCTTTATTACATCCGAATACATTGATCTACCTATGTGCGGGTTAGGACCTTAACACTATGTTTCCATAGTATTCCATATGTCTCATGCTCTTGTTCAAAGGATGTCTACCAACCTGTGACGTCTATTCCTCAGAACTCTTGACTTTGCATGTCATCCATACCCTCAGTTTATCTCAGAATCACATGAAGTTGTATTCCTATTATGCACCCTGGTCCTACTTTCCTCATTGATAGGTAACCTTGAACCTGACAATCAATATTTCATCATTGGTCATTGACTGGGTGGTTTCCCTTGTGTTTGATGACAAGACATCTATTCACACATTGGGATTTGTGCAGTGTCTTAGATGCCATTAGCCTTATTGGTGGTTTCCTCACCTTTGTCAATCATTTTCCTCGTTGGCTTCTATTCAGAGGGTCTTTTTCATGTATCGTTTGCACTTGGCACACACGAAATATGCAAAGGGTTGTTGGTTCATGAACATGTTCTTCGTCCGATTTCCTCCAAATCATCAAGCTCCTACTTTGTACCTCATGTTGAATGATGAGAGATGCCTTAATGCTCTCCTTTCAGCGGGTCTCCTTCCATCGACTTCAACCCATCTATTCTGGAAACAAGACCTAGAGTCTTATGAGTACCTAGAGGCTTCCAGTCATTATTGGCATGTTCTCCCACCATCAACAGTTGGGGATACATCAATGTCTCCTGATCGATGGATTCTTCAAGTGTTCAACCCCGACTCCTTTATTCACACTTGTAAGAATGTAATCAATGCCTTGATACCTACTTTCATCATCAGTAGGTTGTCTCATGTTTGTTAATGGTATACCTCAATGACCGGTAATCAAACGAAGTCTCATGGTGTTCAACCTCAACTCCTTTATTCACACAATGTAGACTTGCACCTTTGGCGGATTATGGAGAAGACTTGAAGACATCAGTATGTAGAAGCAACTTTCCTGAGTTGTTGCTACCTTTTCATTGGACCGGTACCTATGTGACTTCAGTGATCATGAGAAATTAGATTGTACTCCATTGTATATAGATATCTTCAGATCGATTTTGATATTGGTTCTATTGGTCCTTGTTCATGACTATGATAGCCTTTGGCATGTAACTTCATTTGTATTTGCTTATTCATGGACATGGACAATTGTTTGGTATATTTTCACATGGATCTGCAGTGTAATTCAAATTGGAAGCCATTTATGCAAAGTCAGTACAGATTGTAATGAGCAACTAATTCTTCCAATTGGGTCCCTATTACTCCACTTCTGGGTTTTTATAATGTATTTTAGCCATTGCAGATACTCCTCTGACCTCACACATTAGGGGGCATCTATTATAGCAAGATTTCCCTCACCCCATGCAATATTGCATAGAAGGCATTTTTACATTTCCCTATGCAAAATTGTAATCCTTTTTTTGCAAATCCTAGAGCTAAAAATACAATTTTTTCCACATATACACACCTTGCCTACTATACAGCATGTGTATACATAGGTTTCACCACTACAACCCGTGTACATCGGGAAATGTGCCCAAAATTAAAAATGGTGTCGGGTTTCCATGTCACGTCATGAGATCAATGATCCTTGGCCTTCCATATACTGGAAACGTTCTGACTCAACCCTTCATTTCCACTTGAAGGCTATAAATGGACCAAATCCAAGCTATGGAAAAGAGGAGAAAGAATTCAACTTTGAGAGAAAAGTTACTTTGGAGAAATCATTCACTTCACATTGAGGCTGCATCCCTTTATCCTTTAAGTATGAACACATTGTTCACCCCCCAAGCTCTTCACTTGTTGATTGAGAACTTCATTGTCTCTCTTATATGAGTTTTCCTTTGGTGGAGGATTAAAGTGGTGGAGGCCCAACTAGAAGGAACTTAGTTTCTCGGTTCCGAACCGTTATGACATGGAATTATGTAACTTATTCACTTCTGTTGATTATATCTTAATAGAAATACTATTTTCTCGTCCAATTGATATCTTGAAAATATTTGAATTATTATTCCATGGGCATGTTTGTTATGAATGTTGATGGATTATGCTATTGAATGTGCTAACATCATATATTATATAACCCTATGCTTGTGTTGCTTGGTTGTTGAGGACTAGTTGCAGGTATGTTGATTTGGGTCAAAGTGCTCAACGGTTGACTTCATCGAACATTTGGACGGGGTAGGCATTTTATCTTGTCTTGATAGCACATTTGTTTATATAGCGTACTTGAGAATAGAGTTGATTTCTGCAGTCATTTTCGTTTGTTGTGGTTTACCCCTAATCATAGAGAGATTTTCCTTGTAACATGAGGCTCCTCTATCCCTATCGTGGGTCCACATGGGCCATTGAATCAATCTTTGATATCCCCCTCCTCCCCAGCACCCCATATAGGGAACGAGGGGGATTACTATTGATCGTAGGGGAAAACAACAATTTACTTATATGTGGATTTTAGAGACATCCACAAATAATCATGCTAAGGTGTATTCCCTTCTTCGGGGTCTGATATCAGTAAATGCAAACAGAGTGAGGAATCTAATCATGATCAATGATTCAAGTATAATTATCAGTTGGAAGAATTCAAATAAGAGTCCCTCTAATGGAAATATGATATCACTCGTAGAGAGGATTCAAAAGGGGACTCACTAATTTCAAGAGGTTACCTTCTACCATGTCCCTAGGGCCCTCAATCTATAATCAAATGGTCTTTCAAATGAAATAACAAATTTAAATGAAGGGTCCTTGGGAAAAATGGGGGTCTATATGTTCAAGCCATCCCCTAAGTTCATTTTTGTTTTGTCAATCATGAAGGCACATCATGACCTAAACAACCAACACAAGTCAAGGCATTTTCGATGTCATGAAATATTAATACATGGACRGGATGTSATGGGAATCAATTCTATGCCAACCTCTCACATGTTGAAATAGTGTAACTTCAAAGAATATTCTAATTATATTTGAGTTGTTATTTAATATCAAATCCCCTTTTGTGGATTGATCAAGTCGGGTCTTGTATAAGATCAAATCCCTTTTGTGTATTGGTCAAATTGTATTTGTATAGTGGCATTTTTAAATTTGGCCCCTAGTAATTATAAAGTGGTTTTATCCACTTCTAGGAGAATTTGGCTCAACCAAGTGAAGAGACACAACCCTAACGCCATATCACACTTGTAATTATATGTGAGGTTGGTGTCTCATTTACACACACTCATTCACTCATCTAGTGTGCATATCTTGAAGGAAATTGCATTTGCAAGAGGAAGGCGAAGAGAGGCGCATGCTCGGTCTTGGTCTATCTTTGGTGTTTTGTTCTAGTATTGGAATTGTATTGGAAAACTATTATTGAGGAAATTCTTCCTAGATTTTCTCCCCCATGAGGGTTTCCTGGGATAAAATATTATGTACCTTGTGATTATGTTTCTTTCAGTGATCCTCTTTATACTGTTGTTTTGGAAATGCATTGAATGCTCATGTAATTTGAAAATAATCTGATAATAGTAGTAAAAACTTAACATGTTATCAGAGCTTGACTAAATAGAGCATCTTTCACTGGGTATCTAGACGTCACTGTTGTCGTACAAGAAAATTATGAAAAAAAAGCTAAGAGGATTTTTTTACCAAAAACCACCTTGGGAAGTGCACCCTACCCTAGCGCATCTTTTGGAAGATTTAGTGAACTTTTTCAGTGGCTATATTCTTCAAAAATTCAAACCCTAGTTTTGACTGGTACCAAAAAACTAGGAAACCAAAACCAGTACCAGAAGTACTAGTCCAGAATTGTGCATGTCAAGTTTGAAGAGGTAAAACATGGAATTTTCTAAAAAAGACAACTCCAACAAACTCTCCTCAGCCCAGTGCATCTCCTGGTAATCTCAGTTTCATTTTTTGAGAACTTTCATTTTCTGGTCATTTTCTTAGCTCTAGGTCAAAATGTCTACAAGCACCAAGCTTGTTGACAAGCTAGAATATGTGGAAATTTTCCATGCCTGGAAGTATAGAATTCGACTCATTCTTGAATAGAATGACCTTGCAAAATTCATAAAAGAAAATGTATTGAAAGCCGAAGACAATGCAGCCAAAGAGAAGTACAAGAAGGATATGATTCAAGCTAAAAGAATAATTTCATATTCCATTAAAGACCACTTGATCCCTCGAGTTTGTTCTAATAATACTCCAAAAGATATGTTTGATTCCCTAACTAGAATGTATGAAGGAAAGATCATCAACCAGAAGATGAACTTGAGAACCCAACTCAAGAATAAAAAGATTCAAAAAGGAGAAACAATTCAATATTATTTCTCTAGGGTTTATCAATTCAAGGAATAGTTAGAGGAAATTGGAGACAACTTAGATGAATATGAACTCTTGATGGTATCACAAGGCCTTGGAATTCCTTCATCCAAACTATTTTTGCAAGAAAAGAGAAACTCCAATTTGACAGTTTATGGGAAGAATGTGTTCAAGAAGAAGCAAGAGTGGCCAACCGAGAATCCATCCTATTAAGAGATGAAGATCAAGACCTAGATTCTCATGCTAAGGGTGGAAACAGAAAGTATCATTTTCAAAANATAAGGATCAAAGAAAGGGAAAATATTTATCCTCCTACCAACGTTATCATTGTGATAAGATGGGACACATTGCTAATAATTTTCCTACCAGAAGGGAAGAATACAAGAGGAGAAATTAAAAAATACATCATGCTCATGTAGTTGAATATGATGAGCCACCCAAGAATTTAGCTAAAGAAGAGATTAAAGAATATGTTTTGTTTTCTGCTCTCTCAGGATATGTGACACCTGGAGAGGATACTTGGCTCATAGATGGTGGTGCCTCTAAGCACAAAATAGGTCAGAACAACACTCTCTCTATCCTTATAGAAAAGGACTCCCCCCAAAGTTTCACTTGGAGATGATTATAATTACCCTATCAAAGGAATGGGAGAAACCACCTACAAACTTGATTCAGGAACTTTGATGAGAATGAAGGATGTACTCTATGTACCAGGTTTGAAAAATAACTTAATTTCTATTTCAGCCCTAGATAAGAAAGGTTTCAAGGTTGCATTCATAGATGGTAAAGTTATTATGTGGTCTAAAGGAAAAACTATAGAAGATGCAGTTGTTATTGAAATAGAAGAAGGTGGCTTGTACAAGTTAAAGGGCCACTCAGATGTAGCCTTGACTCACTCTATTGAAATTCCTTGTGAACTTTGGCATACAATACTAGCTCACATCAACTAAAATGCCTTACCATATGTAAGAAAGGTAGTTACAAGTTTACAAGAACTAAAGGTTGATCATGAAGGTGTATGCAAGGGATGTGCACAAGGAAATAATATAAAGAATTAGCTTCCGAAAAGCGATAGTAAAGTAGAAGGAATTTTGGAACTTGTCCACTCGGATGTATGCGATCCAATGCCATCAACCTCTCTAGGCAGGTATGTATACTATGTATATTTTATTGATGATTACTCTCATAAGAATTGGGTTTATTTCTTGAAGTCAAAAGATGAAGTACTTGGAAAATTCAAAGAATTCAAATCCTTGGTAGAAAACCTCTCCGAAAGGAAAATAAATATACTCAGGTTAGACAATGGAAGAGAGTACACTTCAAATGAATTTGGAATCTATTTTAGAGATGCCAGGATTAAGAGGAAGCTCACTAATCCCTATAATCCTCAACAAAATGGTGTAGAAGAAAGAAAGAATAGAACATTTATGGAGTAAGTAAAGACTATGATTCACGATCAAGATCTTCCAATGCACTTATGGGTTGAAGCAGCAAGGATGGAAGTATATGTCCAAAACAAATTATCCTATAGTGCACTTGGATTCAAAACTCTCAAATAAATGTTCAGCAGAAAGAAGCTAGAAGTAATCCATCTCAAAATATTTGGTTGTCTAGTATTTGTACACATTCCAAAAGAAAAGATAACTAAGTTGGATCCTTCAGGAAAGAAGGGAATATTTGTTGGATATTGTCAGGTCTCTAAGGCCTTCGGAATTTACATACTAGATTACCATCATATTGAGATCAGTAGAGATGTAGCCTTTGATGAATATGTAGCACTCAAAAGATCAAGAAATTCCATCTTGAATAAGTATATGAAGAAGAACTTGTAGCTCCAAGAGTTGCAGAACCTGTAAAGGAAGTTGCATTTACCCCTAATGATGAGATTCCAGAAGATCATGATATGATATAATCTCAAGAACCTCCCCATATGAAAATCTCTCACAAGATAAATCCATCTTGGGCGAGAGAACTTAGTCAATATACAGAGAAGTATGGTGCCCCATAAGGAACCATGAGACAAAGCAAGAAGCCTAAGCCATTCTCCAGCTATATGGCCTTGATGTGTGATCTCTTAGAGAAGGAACCTACTTGCTTTGAAGTTGTTCAAAAGAAAGAATGGATGAATGCCATGATAGAAGAATATCAGTCCATTATAAATAATGTTGTGTGGGAAGTAGTTCCTAGACCAAAGAACAAATATGTGGTATCTTCCAAGTGGATATACAAAATAAAACATGCAGCAGACAAAAGCATTGAAAAACACAAGGCAATATTTGTGGCTCATGGATTTTCTCAAAAGGAAGGTATTGACTATAAAGAAACATTTGCTCCTATAGCCAGATACACTTCTATCAAAACCATCATAGCTCTTGCAGCCAAAGTGAGGTGGAAGTTACACCAGATGGATGTGAAAACAACTTTCTTAAATGGGTTTACTGAAGAAGAAGTGTATATAGAACAATCACAAGAGTTTGAAGTTTAATATAGAAAGACTCATGTTTGCATATTGAAGAAAGCTCTATATAGATTGAAGCAAGCTCCTAGAGCTTGGTATGGAATAATTGATAGTTTCCTGACAAGCTTGGGATTTACCAAGAGTAAAGCTGATTCTAAACTATACTTCAAGGTTATGAATGATGAGCCAGTTATATTACTATATGTGGATGATTTATTCTTGAAAAGAGAAGAAAAGTTCATCACAGATTGCAAGAAGAAGCTCACTTCAGAGTTTGAGATGAATTACCTAGGCCTGATGTATTATTTCTTAGGTCTTGAATTTTAGCAGATACGAGATAATATCTTCCTTAACCAAGGGAAGTATACAGTTGAAATATTGAAGACATTTGACATGTTGGAATGTAAAGCCATGAACACACCCATGGAAATGAATTTGAAGCTTATGGTTGATACATTGTTAGAGTTGGTTGATGCTACTCTGTACAGACAGATTATTGTTTCGTTGGTGTATCTAACAAATACTAGGCCAGATATATGCTTTTCTGTGAACACCTTGAGTCAATATATGGTGGAGCCCAGACATGTTCACCTTGTAGGTACAAAGCATGAGATGAGATAACTTAAGGGTACATTGGATTATGGTATCTGTTATATTGGAGATCATGACTTCAAACTGTATGGTTATACTGATTCGGATTGGTCTGGAAGTGCTTCAGACAGAAACAACACTTCAAGATGGTGTTTCATTTTGGGTTCATCCATGACTCCATGGAAAAACAAGAAGAAATCCAATATTTCTCTCATCACGGCAGAAGCAAAGTACATTGTAGCATGTTCTGCATTTGTGAATCCATATGGCTTTGAAAGTTGTTGACGGGTTTGTTTGATCTGGAGATGGAAGCCACAGTGATTTTATGTGATAACCAGAGTTGTATAAAGATGACGAAAAACTGAGTGTTCCATGATAAGTCGAAGCACATAGAGATCTGATACCACTACATTCGTGATATGGTGTAGAGGGGATCTGTAAAGCTCTAATATGTTGGCACATATGAGTAGGTTGCAGATGTGTTGACCAAGCCTATGTCTTGTGTGAAGTTTGAGTAATTCTGAGACAAGCTTGGTGTAGTCCGAAAGGACCTCCCTCGAAAGGGGGAGTGATGTTGATGATACTATGGTATCCTAACCCACAACGAGTAGCTCCGTTAGGATTTTATATCCTAGGGAATTGATCATCTCTGGGCAGATCCCAAAGGTCCGGTAAGGACAGTCTGTTAGAGTACTTTTGCATGTATATGCCAGTTGTGGTCGATAGTGGTAGCTTCGTTAGGATTTAATATCCTAAGGAATCTTATGATTCCTGGGAATATCCCAAAGGTCCAGTAAGGATGGTCTATTAGAGTACCACATGGTAGCTTGTTAGGATTTTATATCCTAGGGAATATTATGATTCCTGGAAAGATCTCGAAGGTCTGGTAAGGACGGTCTGTCAGAGTACCACAAATGTTGTTGTTGATGCAGCTATCTCATTTTGTTGCCATGTGTTGATGTTTTTGTTGTTCCAGCTTCGTGTTGTTGATGATGTTGTTGTTCCAGCTTCGTGTTGTTGATGATGTTTTTGTTCCAACTTCATGCTTTTGATGTTGATGTTTCAACTTCATGTTGATGATGATGATGATGTTACTCCAACTCCATGTTGTAAATTATAATGATATTGATGATGAGAAAAACTTACGATGATTTATAGATGCGTCATTTAGTGTTTCAGATGTTGATGATGATGCTTCCCTCTCCTTCTCTTGATGATGTTGTATTGAGTCATGTCAGTAGAATACCCTTCTTGTTAAGGGGGAGTGTTGAAATATTGTAACTTCGAAGAATATTCTAATTATATTTGAGTTATTATTTAATAGATTAAATCCCCTTTTGTGGATTGATCAAGTCAAGTCTTGTATAAGATCAATTCCCCTTTTGTGGATTGGTAAAATTGTATTTGTATAGTGGTATTTGTAAAGTCATCCCATAGTAATTATAAAGTGGTTTTAGCCACTTCTAGGATAATTCGGATCAACCAAGTGAAGAGACACAACCCTAGCGCCATCTCACACTTGTATTTATATGTGAGGTTGGTATCTCATTTACACACACTCACTCACTCATATAGTGTGCATATCTTGAAGGCAGTTGCGGTTGTAGGAGGAATGATAATAGAGGCATGTTCTCAGTCTTAATCTATCTTTGGTGTTTTGGTCTTAGTCTTGGCATTGTATTAGCAAACTATTATTGAGGAATTTTTTGTTGGGTTTTCTCTCCCATGAGGGTTTCCCAGGATAAAATGTTGTGTACCTTGTCATTGTGTTTCTTTCAGTGATCCTATTTATATTTTTGTTTTGGAAATGCATTGAATGATTATGTAATTTGGAAATAATCTGATAACAATGGTAAAAACTTAACATCACATGTTAGCCATAAATCTTGATCAACATTTTGGAACCTTCATCATTTTAACTCAAGAATTAGGTGGGATAATGGATTAGTTTGAAGGTGGTTTTAGTGACAAATCTTGGGGGTGTTAGCCTTGGACCTTATTTCCTTTTAGTTAATAATTTCTCATTGTCTCCAGCCTATGCTTTGGAGTTTTTATTCAATGCAGAGGGTTTCAGTGGTTTTGTGGTGTCCTATTAGTTCCTTTTTCTAGAGTTTTGTTGTCTTTATGGTGTCTAGGGTTCTAGGTGTTTGTGACCTCATTTCAGTTCTAGGTTGCTTGGTGGATTTGTTTTTTGTTTGGGTGTTGGAATTCTTGAACCATCCTTTGTCCACCCTATTCTATCCCCCCTAGTATAACTCTTATGAGTTGCTATATCGAAAGGGTTTGCAGCAACAATCTCAAGGGAATATAATGTTTTTCCTCTAGGAATTGCATCTTTGGGTTCCTCATAATTCCTCCTTGATTCGGTAGAAACTTCTAAATGTGGACTGCAGGGAAGCCCAAGAATTTCAAATAAGACTCCACAGACATGAGGAATTGATTTATAGCAACAGAACTTCAATTTTCTCAATAACCACCAAAGTTCATGAGAATTAACATCAATGTATTTCTCGAAATGCTTTGGTCATGGACTCTGATTCAGCGAAAAAGACAAATCCAAATGTTAGAAGTAGATTGCTCCATGTTAAGGAATATGGTATGCAATATCAGTAAAGATTCACATGAAACTACCTCTAATTACAAAATGTTAGTCAACTCTACTCATAAAGACCTTAAAAAATAAGACATGGTGCATCAACAATGGAGGACATGGACTTGGGTAATCTAGAATCTCATTCTACCACTATTGAACAAGTTGAAACCATCAATAAACATGTATTTCATTAATTGTTATATTATATAAACCAATACTTATATTAGGCATATTTTTAAAATATATACTAACATAAAGTTTTTGAAAGCTATAACAATGTATGATCTAGAAATTATACATTCACCAATTTTCAAAGTCTTATAAAATCTTAGAAATTCCATTTGTAATACATGCACACTCCCATGAGAGTTATCGATGTTTTAATGACAAGTAATAATGGAAGATATTCATTTTGTTATATATATTGGTTGATATATTTTAAATATCATAAATTTTAAGAGTGTTATTGAGCAATATAATAAGATGGGACTTATTTAATTTTGAAATAAAATTCCTTTTCTGATAAGTCATTGGTTTTCCGATAAGTGATTGGTTGGAATTCAATAATGGATGTGATTTTGAAAATGAAATTTTATGTTTTCACAAATTTTAACATGCAAAACAATTTGCAAATCCCCATTCTCATTAATGCAACTTCATATTGCAATTTTAATGATTAAAATATGTGATTTTTTGAAAATCTCCATTCTCATTAATGCAACTCCATATTGCAATTTTAGTGATTAATACATGTAATTTTTTGCAAATCTCCATTCTCATTAATGCAACTCCACATTGCAATTTTAGTAATTAAAACATGTGATTTCGACAACTTGTCAAAAATCTTACCTAAATTATAACGAAAACTAACTAAGAATTGTTTGCTACAAAATTATCTTACTCGTGATAAAATGACATGAAAAATTGCTAATAACTATAAATGAATATCCCATTAGTGTCTTATCATTATAATATATTTAAAATATATATTTAACTAACTTTAAAATAAAATGTATAAATGAATGTCGAATATACCATTATTGTCTTATCATTATAATATATTTGAAAAATATATTTAATTTAATAAAATGTATAAATGAATGTAAATTGTTTCTTCTTACGGTATTATCATTATAATATATTTAACTAAATAAAATGTATAAATGAATGTAAATTGTTTAATACATCACTATTTAGAATAGAGTTTGATTAATTATAGTAGGTGCACATGTAAGCAATTAAGGATATTGTAGCATACTTACATATATATTAGATACATATTGGTATATAGTAAACTTTTTAAAGGGAAAAGAATCGTAATTTTTATTTATAATTAAATGGATAATTACATTCTTAAGGTGTTTAAAGTGTTTTATCAAATATACAATATCAAAAATGTACGATGTTTCTTAAGTTTAGGATTATCTAAAAAAAGATATATAGTTCATCTAAAAATATGTTTCATGATCACAAAAGATCTCAGATATTTAACCTATAAGAGTCATGTGTCTATTTTCCTAAACTTTTGATCCAGGTGAAAATGGATGGCCACCCACCTATTCCACTGGCTCAAAACAAGGGTTTCGACCTCAACAATTTTTCTACAGCTTTTTGGGTCCTAAATTTCAAGGGTCGTTTTGAGGCCTTAAACAACGTTTATTGGGCCCACGATAGTCACATTGTAGGTTTTATCTAGAGTGTGATAACAAAATGTGTATTCCTCGGATAGACCTTTCAAACGAGCTATCATGCACCCCAAACAAAGATTGTATGCAAAAGTTACGCCCTTCAGAAGTTGGCGTACCAACTACCCTCATCGGGGCCTGTAAACCTTTTGGTGTTTCATCTTTCGGGGTTAGGGTTTTGGATTTTCTTTATGATAAAAAAATCATTTAGAGCCTCATTTTGAACATCATCATCTTCTTCCGAATGAGCGTAGCCTTCACATCTCTTCTCAGAGATAAGTTGTCACCATTCTAGCGAGTCATTCACTCTGTAATTTTACAGTTTTTGTACATTCTCTCATTAATAAAAATTGTGCATTACTGTATATCTACGTTTATTTCAATATTTTTGTGTATCTCGCAATATCTCTGTATATTTCATTGTTATCTCTCTACCTTCATTTCTTTCTCAAAATAATCTGGATCAACTTCACAAGACTTTAAAAAAAAACACATGGATTTCTCCAAGGAAAAACTAAATCACTAGTAATTGCCCTATAAAGCTACATCTTCATAGAGGACTTCAGGTTAAAGCATGAGAAGAAATAGAAAGAGAACTATCCAGTGTTCCTCCATGGTACCTAGTAACTTATATATTATCTAGGAATTGATCATTTGTGTATTTGATTCCTAGATAATATATTAATAGGCACCTTTCCCTAGGGTCGGGACTTGACCCACTCATAAAGATGGCACATTAATAATCATGATCCACTCATTGAATGCATTGAGATCCCATACATTCATTATGACCATCACACACACACACACACACACACACACACACACACACACACACACACACACACACATATAACACTTTACCTTTCATGGATTACTTGGCTTTATCCATTTTTTTATCAATTATTGAGTAAGTTTAAAAGTGGACAAATTCAACCATTCTTTTGTCGAAATCCTTCTCCAAATTCGGTAGGAATGTTTTTAGAAGTTATAGTTCCACTTCATTGATGGGAACTTTCTCGTTAGCAGTTTTAGCCCATCTTAAGAAGACCCAAATAATCGAATTTTCAAAACAAATGAGTGTATTAGGGAAGAGCTTTGCCTTGCCTAAAGAAAAGAAAAAGTAAAGTTGTCAAAAAGGTTGTTATTTTCCACTTTTTAACTGAATGGCTCCTAATAATATTGTTGAGTACATTACAAGTAGTATCATAACAAACTCCTATAAATTCAATTTTCCTTGACTAAAACTTCATTAAATGAAATACAAGCACATACAAAGGTGGGTTTTGAACAATGCATCAATGACCAAGGAAAATGCCAAGCAATTGGGACAATTTTCAATGTTGGCAATTATGTTGAAGTTAAAATTAATACATCTGAAAATGGATCAAGTGGAGCTATATACATTCATGAGCTTTGGGCCACTACCTTTCATACCCATCATGGTTCATGAGGGAACAAAGAAACTTTCCTTGAAGATATTATATGTCTAAGGAATCCTAGGATCTAGATCTATGTTTCATCATTTATGCTACTACATCCTCTACTTGGTATTTATTGGATCCTCATTGTATGCATGGCATTCTTCTCATTCATGCAATCCATTTTTTTTTTATTAAGGGTGAAGTATATAGACCTTTCTGTCACAAACAAAGAGTATGATCCCTTGTTGATTCTTGGTGGAATTTAAAATCTAAGATCTATATTCATTACTTCTTCAAGGACAAAGCATCTCAAGGGGTATGACTTATAGCATACTAAATATATATGAATACCTAGTAACTATGATATTAGTTGACTATTAAGCTTGACTTGTAGCATAATAAATATATATGAATACCTAGTAACTATGATATAAGTTGATTATTAAGCTTTGATTGATATATTAATAGACACATTTCCCTACAGTCATGAGTATGCATCATGAGCCACTCATTTAATGTTATATAAAGACATCACACTGATTAATTGTAACTATCACTTTCATACCTATATAATATTTTTTCCTTTATGGATTAGGGTTCATAAATTTTCTTATAATCCGATGATGACTCCTTGTGAGTATCGTCAAGTACATCACAAGCATTTTCGTATCTCTCTACGTTCCATATTGCTAGAGGGGATTGTTGTTTTAGAAATGTAAGGAATTGTCTTGAAGAGTTCACTTGGGTTTTTTTTATTGATTATAAGAATATGACTACTAAAGATCGTATTTGACAAATTTGTGTAAATAATTCAGCTTGAAGATGTCAAAAAGGTGTAGCTCGAGTGGTTGTCAGGAAAATTATTACCCTCCCCACCTGATTTCAAATCCCACTTTGTGACATGTTGAACTTAGTGAGTCAACTGTTGATTATTACAAAATGAGATAAAACACTAAATAAGGAAATCCTAGATAGAGTTAAGTCACATAACTAAGTTCAAATGAAGATACACAAAATAACCCAATATGATATTATTAATGAATAATAGGTGCATTTATTACAATGGAGTTTACCCCCTTATATATCATTGCTCACTAAGCAAGTCATTTCCACTTATAAATGTGTGATGGACCACTTTACACAAAAAGTGAACATGAACATAACCTAAATTCAAAAATAAAAATATACTAACTACAGATAAAACACATTATCTAAAAACTAAAACATTAGAACCAAACATTCTTCAAAAGCTTCTTATTTGGAAAACAATTCTTGGATTGGGTAGATCTCCATCAAGATGGCTCGCAACCCTCATAAAGGAGTATCTCCCAAGCTATTCTCCTTAGTTCCCATATTCCACCTCCTCAGACTCCCAAATTAAGAATCTCCCCAATTATTGGACAACCATCCATATTGGGCTACATCCAAAGTGCTCCATCAAGTTATCCCATGACCCTCATAAGGGTATAATTCCCAATATTCAAAAACTCCCTAACTATCTAGGAAACCATCCATGCTAAGTTGTATCTACACTAGATCCATTCATGTCTTCAAAGTGTGGTCTTCTTAAAATATGTAGAATTTCCTTTCTTTAGTAAGATCATCACCATTGTCAACATATGGTGGATCTTCAACAATGTTTACATTTTCTACATGTGGTTTGAATTTGACTCTTCCCTTGAGAACGTCATTGGCTCAAAATCTACAGTTCCAAGTTGTGTGACCCATTTTCTTGCAACAATAACATTCCATCTCCCCCTTGTCTTTAGTTTATCTGCTACAATTTTTTCTTGAATATAATGTCATCTCAATTTGAGCAACCAATTCTTCCATATCTGGAAATATGGGCATCAATACAAGCAAGAACAGACTGAACTTGCTCCAAAATCCTCTAAATTTATTATGGGTTTGAATGACTTGAAACATTTTTGTCTCTTTGATGTGTCACACTAGTGATCCCTCAATCCATCTCTATCATTTTCATTCCCTAGGTCTTCACACTCCCACAAAATCTATGGCACTCAAACTGCAGAAGTTGCAACAGTGCAAACCTTGCCTTTCAAAGGCTTGAGACTCTTGATAATGGCTCTTCGTGGCTCTCGAACTATTGAAGTCGCAAGAGTGGAAACCTTCTCTTTATAAGGCCTGATACTCTTGATACAATTTCAAACTCCTAGACTCTTCCCTGCTCTAATACCATATTACAAAATGAGCTAAATCCCTAAATGAGGAAAACCTAGAACAAGCTCAAAGGAATATATACACAATAATGCAATATTATATTATCAATGGATAACTAGTGAATTTGTTACAATGGAATTTCCCTCCTTATATATCATTGTTCACTAAGAAAGTCATTTCCACTTATGAATCTGAGATAGAACATTTTACATAAAAAGTGAACATGAACATAATCTAAAGTCATAAAGTGACTTTAGTACAAATGTAAGTCTTATATCCAAACATGGATGAGCTATATATAATATATTCATGAGTCGTTGACTTGGCCTTATATCCTAAAGAATCTAGGTTTTATCCTAGCTATCGTCCTTGAAATGAGGGGAAGTACCCAAGAGGATTCCCCCAAGATATATTACTTGATATTTAAAAAAAAAAAAAAAAAATTTAGAGACAAATTTTGATGTAATTAAATTATTTTTATGGTTATTCTTGTCAAATTTACCTTGATAGAAACAATGGGTAAAAGAATATTTTGATGGTTAACATTGTTATCACACAGTTTGTAGTTTAAGGAAAGCTCAACCCAAGCAACAAGTGTGTGACACAACCGAGGACACCTATCACTATCACCTCAATAGATATTCACCTCGGTTTAGTGATGGAAAAGTCCAACACAAGGGAGGATTCCTAGGTGAACCTAGGGGGATTGCAAGGGGAGAGGGAAAGAGCTGAAAGAAGCACCCCTATAGGTATTTTTGGCCTTTGACCAAGTTTTGGAGATCCTTGGTCAGGTTTGACCTATTTTGGGACTTCGACAAGCTGTCGAAGGCGGAGCGCAAGTCGACACAGATATTGCAGGATCTCGGCCTCTTTTTAGGGCTTTATGGGTTTTGGGCTTATGTAACGGGTATGGGGATGTCATCCCATGGGTTTTACCCATGTTTAGGCCCATTTTGTAATGTATAAATAGAAATCTAGGTGATGTAAGTAAGTGGTGTAATGCTAAGTGAAAAAGGGAAAGTGAAGGCCAATGTGATAAGTGCAAGTGATAGTTGTAAATGCTTTATGCATACTGTGTGAGACTTGCCAGGCTAAGTGAAAGTGACTGTGTAAAGGCTTTGTGTTGTAACCTATCTCAGAAAAGGAGGATCTGGCGAGGTGCGCGCAAATATCCTGTCCTATGCAGAGTAGGACCTTGTGGCTCTGTGCATGTAGATGATTGACAAAAGATAATAAAGAAGACAAAGAGTTGGTGGACATAGCCCTAGCTTGGGGGTGAACCACATATATCCTGTGTTATGGTTGCTTTGTGCATTATGGTTGTTTTATGGTTCATATGATTAGTTCTTAGTGCAATGATGTATGCTTAGATGAATATGATAGCTTAGTGCCTAATGATGTGAATAAGAGGCTAGATTTGATCTATGTTGATGTGCTTAGTGCTTGAATGTGTTCAATATTGTTGAATACTGTGTTGTGATTTAATTAGGGTTTATCTGTGCTATAGACAAAGGTTAAGTACTAATGAATGACAACTGTTAAGTGCTTTGTTAGATTATTGTAATCACAGATATGTGTCCCGGCTAAGGTTGCAGACACTGGAGTCCTGCAACCACTCTTGCCTCTACCTCGGGTGAGACTTCATCTGCTTCGCAAGTGTTTTCGAAAGGGTCGGTAGTTAGGGTTTTGTTGGTGTGATGTTGAAGCGTTGAACCCTCGGTCTACCCATGTGCCAACAAATGGTTCCTCTATCAGGACCTGAAATTGTGATTGTTGGGAACTGAGGAAAAGAAAGAAAGCTATGTGTGTAGATATGTTGCTTTAAGTGTGCAGTATTCTACTTGACTTGCGAAGCTTTGTGCTAAGAAAGGAGGCAGATCTGAAGAAAAGAGGTAAGATCTGAAATATTTGTGCTTTGATAAGGGTAAAGTGAAAAATTTTGATTAAAGAGGTAAGATCTGAATTTTTTTTTAAAGATAAGATAAGTTATAAATTTTGTTCCAAAAGTATGGATCTAGGTATGTTTGATAAATTTTGTCTTGGTCTGAAAACTAGGGCACAACTAGAAGAAAGAAGGTTTGATATGAGTAGATCTGATAGAAATAATGAAAGATATGTTATTCCTATGCATAGAAAGAATGTTTGGTCTAACAAATGGATGCAGGATCCTAGGAAGACTTTTCTGCAGGTTAGTTACCATGATCCTAGTGTGAAGTACAAGAAAGGTTGGGGATCATTTAAGAGAAAGAGAGGAATAAATCATTGTTACAGTTGCAGAAGACCAGGACATCTTGCTAAGGCATGCCCTGGTAGAATACCTAGTTGTCTTTGTTGTAAAGTTATGGACCATGACGTCCTGGATTGCCCTAGAATGATTGTTAAGGTTGAAAGAATGAATATGAGACAAGAAAACCCCAAGGAAGGCCAAGAAATTGAGACCATGGAAGAAGCCCAGAAAGATTCAGAGACTATATTACTACAAATGAAAGAAACCATGAATGACCACAGAGATATCAACTTATCAGAGATATTCAAAGAGAAAGAGTGCATAGAAACAAGAATAGGAGACTTCGACATAGACTATGTTCTGGATGAGGAAACACAGGTGAACATTATGACAGAAAGAACTTGAGAAATTTTAGGAAATCCTGCTATGATTCCTTAATTGGGAGGAATAGGATTATTTAGAGGAAATTTGATAACCCTATGTGAAAGACTTACCCAGACATCTATGAGTGTTCATGGCACTTCGACAGAAGAAGAACTTGAGATCATTAAGTTTGTTGAGAACATCACCCCATTTTTTATACTATTAGGAAAAAACTGGATTGAGAAAGATCAGACCTGAAGAAAAGTGGAGGAAGCTCTAGAACAGAAAAAGCAAGAACTAAGAGACTTCATGGCTAAGAGAATAGCACACTTACTGGAAGAACAAGAAAACCAGTCGAAGCTACTGAGGACCAGAAATCTGGATGTTGTAGTTGAAATAACATAAGAAGATTTGAAACACATGTATGTACAAGAGAGTAGAGCACCTACCCCAGACAAAGAAGAAGTATTTCCCTTGAACCTTAGGAAATAACACCAACAACGCGAAGTTACTATGACAAGAGGAGATAAGAATCAAAATGGAAAGAGGAATATCGAGACATCGATCACAGGGAAGAAGGCTAGAAAGCTCAGCAAGAAGAAAGCAAAGTTAGAGAAATTAAAGGAAGTTCCAGAGAAGACTTCGCAGAAGGAAGGTATCTAGAATTTGAATTTCACCGGAATATTAGAGGACCTCATATTGGCACTTCGCCATGGCAGAGCGATATGACCATTGGAGGCATTATAACCATTAGATTGACATTCCCGAATGGTTAGAACAGCAGTTATGATCAGGAAGCTCACCATCGGAACATTGGGACCGTGCCGTAATGGACAGAACTGCATTGATGAAGGCTTCTTGTCCATTGGAGGGATCTGTTACATCGCTATCTACTTATTCCATCAACCGTTGTGCTGAGAACACTTTCGCGAATTCTATTCGAGCCAACAAGAGAAGTCATTGTTACTCAGTTGTGCTTACTAATAATTTGCTACATGTTCTATTGCATTAAGCATTTGTTCATCGACCTAAGTTATCTGATCTCAAGCATGCATGTCGGACGAACTCAGCACCACAGAAAAGTCTGTCGAAGAATTTCTCATCGAACTTATGGCTAAGAAGGTGATGTCCTTCAGAATTCAAGATTCATTGACGAGAGGAGTGCAAGCCTCCCTGCCGACTTCTCATGGATCCAGACCATCCCGAGTTGCGGCCGAGAAAAGAACCAAGCATCGAGATGACTTGGCGAATGCGAAGTTAATCCCTTCCATCATGCCCGACTACATCCCGCCCCTAGTTGGCGTGGTGAATCATGACAGTGTGCCCAAGGACTTTGACTACACCTTGGTTACTGCGTACCTTCCGAAGGGGATACACACAAGCAAGCTTCAGCCGGATAAGATCATGACACTAAATATCAACGACTTTAACCTAGGGATCGCAATAACTTCAACATGCTCACACCTCATAGGTATTTGACTAGAATGAAGGGTAAGAAGTCGAGGATAATCCCCCAACCATGAAATATGGACCTTGCGCAGTCCACCATCATAAACGTAATGAAAATACCCCATTTTGGAAGGCACCAGGAGGTTAACGCATGCATTAAGCTCCTATTTTCGAGCTTCCATGGCGGTTATTTGTGGCTAGATAGACGCATCACCGTCGACCCAATGCTAATCCATCGGATCATCAGATTGAGCATGCAGGGACCATACCCACAAGGCTTTTACCCAAGGAAGGTTACATATCACGCCCTGGTGTAGAATATTAAAGATACATACGACGATGTGGAGAAGGGGAAGCGAGGCTACAAGGTAGCCTCCATCCAAAATGGCGCAGTGTGCCTTGCTTGCCAGTTGATTGATGGTAAGCTAGTCTAGAAGAACAAACCCACGCAGGTCACAAGATTTGTTGTTGACCTCACAGGGAAATGCGTGGAGGGGCTATAGATGAACTGGGAAAAGTACTTAATGAACCGGTTAGAACAAGACTGTCACGAAGGTCAAGATCAGGGCTATGAGTTCCATTTTAGTTGGCTATTGATCCTCATCACATTCATAGCTTGGGAGATGTCGGAAGGTGCGACCTTCC
>JASDQU010097441.1:4314-21571 GCA_032191745.1 Picea mariana | reverse complement strand
ACGCTCCTGCAAAGGGGTGGAAAAGCGTTGTAACTCTTCTCAGCCATGGTGGAGGGGCGCCAGCGCTCCTCAGGTAGTGTTAGAGGAGCGTTCCCCTTCCAAAACCTTGATTATGAAGCCCTCCAAAGTGTCAAGAGATGTTTGACTTCAGTAGACCAAATTTCTTCCTTCAAACTGAGTAAATGAGGTGTTTTAAGCGTCTCTGTGATGTCGTCATTAAAGTAACATAATCCAACAGTATTTACGACACCCTTATAACCCACTTGTGACATTTGCGACAAGTTGTATAGGAGTTGCGACGCTTGCGACAAGTGAGAGGTATGTGCGACACTTATCCAGTTGAGTGATTTGGATGTGTAACAAAAGCCATAGAGGTCAGTAGAGGGACAGTTTAAACAAGAAGTTTTTTCCAGGGTAGTTTATCAGGTCTAAGGGATGGCATCAACACTGTTAAGAGTTGAAGACAGATTGGATGGAGCATCCAACTTCCTATCTTGGAAAGCAAGAGTAACTTTGGCATTTAAGTATTACAACCTTTGGGAATTAGTGAAAAAAGTAGTTGTTCCACAAACAAATCGAAGAACAGTTTTGGAAGCACAAAGGGTCATCTTATATTCAGTGAAGGATAATCTGATTACTCACTTATTTGAAAAAAATATGACCAAATAGATGTTTGATGACTTGGTAGGTTTATTTTAGAGCACTGACATGAATAAGAAGATGGTCTTAAGAAATAAACTCAGATTGGTGTAGATGTCTAGTTTTGACAATGTTATTAACTATCTCATTAGGATCACACATGTGCGTAATCAACTAGTAGCCATAGGGGAAAAAATGGAGGATGTAGAGCTCATGAATGTGGCAATGAATGGTATTCCCAAGTATTGGGAACCATTTTTCAAGGGAGTCTATGCTTGGGAAAATCTCCTAGATTGGCAGAGGCTTTGGGATGATTGCATTGAGGAAGAGACTCAGGAGGAGTCTAATGTACACAAGAAAGAAGATGAAGAGGAGGAGAACCTAGCCCTTGTCAGTAAGACAAGAAAGGGAAAAGGAAAGGGTTCCAACAAGAAGGGTGACAATGAGGAGTCAACCTCATAGCTGCAGAAGAAGGACTTGAGTAAAATCAAGCGCTTCATGTGCCAAAAGTATGGGCACTATGCATCATAGTGTTTGAAGAGGAAGGAGCAAGTGAAGATGCAGACAACAACATCAACATAGACACAAATAGATGAGTTTGTAGCAAAGTTTGAGAATGAATTATTAATTTTCTCCCACCTCTCTACCAAAACCAACTAAAGGAGTGCGTGGTACTTGGATAGTTGGGCTTCTCATCACACGACATAGACAAATGAGTTGTTCACCATATGGTTAGAAATGGACTCATATCTACATGTGGAGCTTGGCACTCATGCCAAGTGTGGTATAGAGGGAGTTGGGACAGTCACGTTCTAGTTGGAATTAAGAGATTTTATAGAGGTGGCATGTGTTGTATGTCCCAGAGTTAAGGATGGATTTTCTCTTAGTCTCAGCTTTGGAGGACAAGAGTTATGCAGTCTTGTTCCAGAACATACAAGTGTTCATGCATTCAGAGGGAGCTATCCCTGACACAACAACCATCATTGGTGTTAGAAAGGGTAGGATATACAGGTTGCAAGGCCAACCTATAGGAGGATCCAAGGGGATATTGGATCGTGGATCGATGTTAGTGGGAGAGGACAAGGAGCAGGAGGATTTGAAGGGTGAGCAATCGAAGGAAGAGTAGAGTTCACAGATTTCCAGTGTGGGGAGTCAACCTTCAGATGGAAAGAGGGAGTTATCCCCTTCTAGTTATGTCAGGATACAGAGTTGGTATGAGATGACATTGATGGATGCTCATGAGCAGGAGTCTCCTAGGAGCACATTGAGGTAGAGTAGGCCTTCGACGAATTTTTGAAGCTTCATGGCATTGATATGTAGCATCATTGATTCCATGACTTCTAGTATTCAGGGAGAAGCTGACCAACATGGTTGGAGGGATGCCAATGTGTTGGATGATGTGGGTGATATTGTGCCAAGGTCAGAAGGAGAACTAGTTCTAGGTGGCTCTTTGCAAAATACCTTCCTTGCTAAGAGGGAGCATTGATTCACATAGCACCGACTTGGTGTCTGTTATGCGAAAGTGGTCCAAAGCCTTCTATCTTGGTAACTTTACTTTAATTAAAGGAATTATTAAAGTAAAGTTCTTTTAATTAGTAAGTTGAGTTTTATTTAAGGAAATGCTTTAATTAGCATTACTGAATTAAATAATAACCGTTGATCTCAAGTGAAGTGAGAAGTAATCTCAACCGTCAATCACTTTGGAGATTAGGGTTAAGTCATAACTCAATATTATAAAAGCAAGGCTAGGGTAAAGGCGCAAACACTTTTACATAGAGATAACAAAGGAGGACTTTTGCTACTGTGGAGTCATTCGAGAGTGTAGAAGTAGATAAGGACTTTTGCTTACAATTATTTTGTTAGATTGATCGAGAGAGATTGATCATAGATAGAGAGAGTTGGATCATGAAGGACTTTGACTAAAGGAGATCTTGGATAGGTGGAGAAGGACTTCCATTTAGAGATCTAGGTCAGTGAAAGAGAGAGAATAGTCGTACAATAGAAGGATCAACCGTCATGGAACAATGCAGGTATTCTGGAACAATCGTGTATTTAGTGCGAGTTTCAACTTTACAGTTGCACATATAGCACAGGAAAACGTCAATATTAGGGTAACAATCATGTTGTTTCCATATAGGATCGCACAACAGGGTTTGCACCAGATCAATCCAGTCATGTTTTTGATGTACTTTGTCTCTTTAATCTTTGGGCCACCATTTTCCCAATAAGGGAGCCCTTGTAAGATTTGAAGTTATTTGAATGATAAACTTAGTTGACAGGCATAATATCTTTGTGTATTGCGCATGAGATTTTTGGTTTCCAGTTTTTCGTTTGCTAGATTTGTTTGAGTTGAATATTCCAATAGTGTATTTTTTTTTTTTGTGAGCTGCTAACTTGATTTTCAATAAATAAATCACTAGATAACAAGATACCTAGGTGTTTGAGTAAGGCGATTTCAATAGAGCCTGCTGCTCATAACTCCATATTTAACCATGTCATAAAAAATATACCACATGTACTGCATTTCAATATGTTCAAACACTTTATTGCATGTGCAATGTATAAACCATGACAACCATGTGTTGTATGCGAGCTTCAAACATTAGCTACAAACCATATAACAACTACACATATAATGTATTAGGTGCTTTGTATGTGAAGTATTCATTTCTGTTGACTTGACATAATATTTCAATTGTAACCCAAAGTTTTAGACATGCGGAGAATTGTTTCTATGCTTGGTGGACCATGTGTTTCGTTGAAATATTACCATCAATGACAAAGGGGGATATTGCTGGAATTATTATCATCGATGTCAAAGGATTTTTATGACATTATAATACACACATAATTTCCAAGATTGATTTATATATATAGGTTAACAAGTATATTAAAAAAATGGGGTACATGTATTTTGGGTGTTTTCCCATGTTATTTGGGGTAATTTCCCATGGTATTGGGAATTGATTATTTGATGCAGGAGCATCTCTCCATGCAGCCGGCCATCCAGCCAGCCACGTCAGCGCGCATGCATTCAAATGCCGAAGGGAGGCGCAATCTCATTTAATATTTGTATTGAATGTAATTTAATGTCTTAGGCTGGTGAGCCATGGAAGCGTGCCTTTGTGCAGGCATTAGATAAGATCGACTTTAATGCTAGATCGACTGAGATCTAGATCCAGATGCTGGACTAGACAACCATAGAATGTAATTTATTAGAGTAGGTGAACCTGGAGGGAAGCGCTCGATGAGCCCCTCAGGTAAAAGAGATTTTCAGATCTCATTTTGAGCTAGAATGGTTGTATGAGAAGAGCCGAGGAGAGCTCAGAACACCATTGTAAAGATACATGCATTTTCTCCATTGTTAATACAAACAATAGTTTTTCCTGCATATGTTCTGTGTTGAATGGATGTCTGTGTGTGTTCCACATATATGTTGTGAATGTATGTTTGTTATGCATTCTGCAGGAGTTTATTTGATTTCAGGTTGAAGGTCTTTGAGGCTTCATGCCGGGAGGGTATGACAGGATGCTGAGGGTTCTGAGAGCCGATGCATTGAGGATGCAATTCTGAACTCTGCGAAGTCAGACAAAGACGTGCTGAGGCACAGAAGATGAAGTCAACAACTCAAAGAAGGAAGACCTCAAGGTTGCTGAATACCTTGGAGGCAAGGCCGTGTAGCTGAAACACAGTTGCAGAAAAAACTTTGCTGTAAGTTCTGTAGAGATCTGCCAGGTGGTCATTGAGCGTAAGCACGAGGTGCTGAAGGAAGAACTCTGTTGAGAGTTGAATATAGAAGTCAGAAGCTCCGAGGAGTTCTGAGAAGCTCTGCCAGGTGGGCATTGAGCGTGTGTGTGCAAGGAGTGCACAGAGGAAGGAACTCTGCCGTGAGTTCAAGGAAATAGAATCACTGAGGATTCTGGAAGGCTCTGCCAGGTGGGCATCGAGAAATCGCATAGGTGCACGGAGACCCAGAACTGCTGAACGTTCTGTGGAGAAGAGACTCCGCCAGGAGGGTGTCGAGGAAGTGTGCAGATAGGCACAGAGGTGAATAGAACTCTTTGAGTTCAGTATTGTGAAGGAAGAGTCCAAGGAAGGATCCTCACTGGGTTGCTGAACACCCAGAGAGACTCAGCAAGAGGTTGTCTGAGCAACAGAGAGCTAGGAAGGCATTTTATTCTCCATCTGTAGGAGGAGAAGGACAAAATCCCTCAAGGGGTCTGAGTGTTTGTGAAAGCTCAGAAGGGATAGCACGTTGTGTGCATGAGAAGACTCTGCAAGAGCGCATATATCGAAATCCTTTAAGGGTTCGAGAAAGACAAGCTCAAGAAGGATAGCGCTCTTATGTGCACAAGTGAACTCAGAGATTGAGGAGATCGCAGAAGAAAACAGACAAAGGTTGAGGCCTTTGAAAATTTGAAATTCTTCCAAGTGCAGGAGGAAAGAGTGCCAAAGCCCAGGAGGAGCGACATCGACCATTGGATTAGCCGATAGAATTTGGACCATCGGTGTTCATGGTCAGGAAGTGTCCGAGAAGGAGCGTACCGGAGAAAAGGTTCTGAGCCGTCAGATCTGGGGCAGATACCCGACAGCCGTCGGATCTGCAGAAGTTGCGAGGAAGTTAATCCCTCGTAGACAGGAGGAGAGAAGTCCCGAGAAGACAGGAGCCGTCCATCGGAAGCAGACAGGTGGCACCTCGCATCTCGAGAACTCATGAGTAGAAGGGTTGAGAGCTTAGCGTCAGGATTAGCGAGGAGCAAGGACGCGAAGCAGCGAGGTGGCGAGAGGTTAAGAGCCATCCATCTGAGGAGGATAGATGGCAGAGATCAAGGGGATCTCGCGAACTCGGGAGTTCGCAGGTTAAGAGCCCAAGATTTGGGTACTCAAAGTCATGAAGACGCGAGGAGCGAGAAGAAGATAGCCGTTGGATCTGGATCGGGGAAGGCCGTTGGATCCGCACGTGGGATTGTGCATCGGAGCCTCGCGAGAAAAGGCTCGAGAATTTGGCCATGGGGATCGCGAGGTTGCGAGAAGGCGATATCCCGTCAGCTGGAGGTAGTGTGGGCCATAGCGGAACGCGAGTGAAATACAGGTGGCACGAAGCCCTCGGGATCTCGCTGCGAGAAGTCCCGAGGTATTGGCTTTAGGAGTTGCGAAGTGTCGAGGAGCCGAGGTTCATGTGGACGTGTGGCAGAACATAAGGTGGGACTGCACGACCGACGGGCGGACACACGTGGCTTAGGGATAGGAGTCAACACTCCGTTGAATTCTCGCATCTCGGGAACTTGCGGAATAGGAGGGTGAAAACTCGACGGTTCAACCAACGAGGTTGCGAGGTAAGGCCACGGTTGCGAAGGTAGTGGTCATATGGTGGAAGCTTAGCTAGGAGGGATAGCGCATACGAGCCGAGAGCTCATCGGTGATCAGGGATTCACGAGGACAGCGGTTTGTAGAACGGAAAGTCCGAAACCCCGAAACCCCGATAGTGAGTCAGGGATAGCTACGGCTAAGTGTAGAAGCCGAGATAGGTGAGGAAAGGACCTGTGGATCGGGTATTTTGCAGCAGCGATTCGAGCAGGAACCTAAAGAGCCGCTTCAGCTCTACAAAAGGGGAATTTAATCGATCCTGTGAGCAAGGAGGTCAGGGAAAGAGACCATGCGGGAGAGTAGGTGAGACCTCTTTGCGTCAAGTGGTATCAGAGCGGGAATCTGTTTGTATATTGCAGACAGAGGAGCAGAAGAAGACAGAGTTGCTGAGGACTCTGTAATGATTGTTTGCAGGTAGGCAGCAATCAAGGAGACAGTCAGGAGGACTGTGAGAAGATAAAGCTGGAACACTCAGGGATGCAGAGTGACAACAACAGATCTGTCAGGGAGGCAGATAGATACAACAAAACGGCTACTGAAGTCCATAGGAAGAAAAGCAAGGCAGAAAAGCTTGCAGAGGAAGCAGAAATGGATAGACAACTCTATGAATTAAAGGCAGACATAGAGGAATTCGAACTGTGGATGCAGCAGGATAGGAGGAGGAGACGGATGCGCAAATTGCCCATGGAGGAGGCAAAAGTGAGATGGCCAGTCAGGGATTTGATGGTCAGAAGACAGCGTAGGCTGTTGAGAAAATGGTTAAGGTATGCTGAAAACCTCAAGGCCACAGAGGAAGAGATGATTGATCACTGTTGGCCAGAGACTGGAAAGGGTCTCGATGATTGGGATGATGAAGAAGATAAATTGGGATCGTCTGAGGATCTCATAAACTGCCAGGAGGACAGTGGAAGGTTTCCAAATGGCCAGATGGGAAAGGGAACAGAAATGAGATCGACTGATGATCTCAAAGACCGCTAGGAAGGCAGAGCAGAAGAAATTCCAGATTGCCAGGAGGGCAACAGATTGAGATCAGCTGAGGATCTCAAAGACTATCATGAGGACAGTGAGGAATTTCTGCATTGCCAGCTGGGCAATGATCAAAGATCGCTGCGGGATCTCGAAGATTGCTAGGAGGGCAGCGGAAGCATCGAAGACTGCCAGGAGGGCAGTGAAGACATCTCATATTGCCAGGTGGGAAGAGATGAAAATTTGGGACCATTTGAAGGTCTCATGGACTCGGAGGAGAGTTCAATTCAGCAAGGAGTACTGATAAATATGGGATCGGTTGATCTCATAGTCTGCCAGGGATGCAGCGGAAGCATCCCATATTGCCAGGTGGGCATGGATGAGCAGATGAGACTATCTGTGGGTATCATAAACTCGGAAGTGAGTTGGAATCAGCCTGGAGAGATGACAGAGCAGGTGAGCTCAAAGGATCAGCAGGTGCAGGTGCCAAAAGAGGAGGAAGGTCAGGATGATCTTCTGATGATTGGGGGAATTGGAATATTCCTACCATGTGCCCAAGAGGAGGCAGAAATCGGTGTTGCAGATAGTGCAGCAACAACAGCAGAACAGTCAAAACTGATGATGACTGTTGAAGGAGAAGAATTGGAGCAGACTTTGGAAGCTGCTCGAGCAGAAGAAGAGAAGAATGAGCATTCCGAGGAATGGCTCAATGACTTCAGCCAAGAAGTTGAGGAAGCTGCAGCACTGAAGCTGACAACAGAAGCAGAAGTAGAAGCGAAAGAAGAAGATGTGCATCCTGAGGGATGGCTCATTAGTTTCAGCCAGAGGGCTGAAAAGAAAGAAGCTGTAGCACTGAATCTAGCAGCAAAAGAAGCCAAGGAGAAGGCATGTAAAGTCATCACTCCATGGGAGATGGAGCTGGAGATGTTGGAGGATTGGTTGAACAATCCAGAGCCAGCAAAAAAACTGGCAGAATTTGAGCTGTCAGGGAAGATGACTGAACAACAAGTCAGTCAAAGGGAGACTGCAGAGCTGAAGTCTGCAGTAGAGTGGGAACTTGAGGCCACAGATGAAAAAGAAGATGAAGAAGATAGCATGGGAGATCATAGTGATCTGCCTAATGGCCAAAAATTTTTGCAGCTGAGGAGACTGCAATGACAGAGCCATCCATTGGAGCAGCTGGACCAAGAGATAGAGGACATCAGAAGGATGATGTTGAGATCAACAGAAACTGCCAGCAAGGAGCAGATGGGCAGAGAAAAGGCAGCAGCAGTAGTGGCGCAGTGAAAGCAGCAGCAGCGACAAAATGGAGCAGAGGGAAAGCTCCAAAGACTGATTTGGGATCCAGGAGGATTTCCAACAGCTCAGAGGGAAAGCTCATGAGCAGGAGCTCATGATATTTGCAGCTGTGGAGTATGATGCAGGAGCATCTCTCCATGAAGCCAACCAGCCAGCCAGCCACGTCAGCACGCATGCATTCAAATGCTGAAGGGAGGCGCAGCCTCATTTAATATTTGTATTGAATGTAATTTAATGTCTTAGGCTGGTGAGCCATGGAAGCGTGCCTTTGTGTAGGCATTAGATAGGATCGACTTTAATGTTAGATCGGCTGAGATCTAGATCCAGATGCTGGACTAGACAACCATTGAATGTAATTTATTAGAGTAGGTGAACCTGGAGGGAAGCGCTCGATGATCCCCTGAGGTAAAAGAGATTTTCAGATCTCATTTTGAGTTAGAATGGTTGTATGAGAAGAGCCGAGGAGAGCTCAGAACACCATTGTAAAGATACATGCATTTTCGCCATTGTTAATACAAACAATAGTTTTTCTTGCATATGTTCTGTGTTGAATGGATGTCTGTGTGTGTTCCACATATATGCTGTGAATGTATGTTTGTTATGCATTCTGCAGGAGTTTGTTTGATTTCAGGTTGAAGGTCTTTGAGGCTTCATGCCAGGAGGGTATGACAGGACGCTGAGGGTTCTGAGAGCCGATGCACTGAGGATGCATTTCTGAACTCTGCGGAGTCAGACAAAGATGTGCTGAGGCACAGAAGCTGAAGTCAACAACTCAGAGAAGGAAGAACTCAAGGTTGTTGAATACCTTGGAGGCAAGGCTGTGTAGCTGAAAGACAGTTGCAGACAGAACTTTGCTGTAAGTTCTATAGAGCTCTGCCGGGTGGGCATTGAGTGTAAGCACGAGGTGCTGAAGGAAGAACTCTGTTGAGAGTTGAAGATAGAAGTCATAAGCTCCGAGGAGTTCTGAGAAGCTCTGCCAGGTGGGCATTGAGCGTGTGTGTGCAAGGAGTGCACAGAGGAAGGAACTCTGCCATGAGTTCAAGGAAATAGAATCACTGAGGATTCTGGAAGGCTATGCTAGGTGGGCATCGAGCAAGCGCATAGGTGCACGGCGACCCAAAACTGCTGAACGTTCTGTGGAGAAGAGACTCCGCCAGGAGGGCGTCGAGGAAGTGTGCAGATAGGCACAGAGGTGAAGAGAACTCTTTGAGTTCAGTATTGTGAAGGAAGAGTCCAAGGAAGGATCCTCACTGGGTTGCTGAACACCCAGAGAGACTCAGCAAGAGGTTGTCTGAGAAACAGAGAGCCAGGAAGGCATTTTATTCTCCATCTATAGGAGGAGAAGGAAAAAATCCCTCAAGCGGTCTGAGTGTTTGTGAAAGCTCAAAAGGGATAGCACGCTGTGTGCATGAGAAGACTCTGCAGGAGCGTAGACATCAAAATCCTTTAAGGGTTCGAGAAAGACAAGCTCAGGAAGGATAGCGCTCTTATGCGCACAGGCGAACTCAGAGACTGAGGAGCTCGCAGAAGAAAACAGACAAAGGTTGAGGCCTTTGAAAATTCGAAATTCTTCCAAGTGCAGGAGGAAAGAGCGCTAAAGCCTAGGAGGAGTGACATCGGCCATTAGATCAGCTGATAGAATCTGGACCGTCGGTGTTCACGGTCAGGAAGTGTCCGAGAAGGAGCGTACCGGAGAAAAGGTTCTGAGCCGTCAGATCTGGGGCAGATACCAGACAGCCGTCGGATCTGCAGAAGCTGCGAGGAAGTTAAGCCCTCATAGACAGGAGGAGAGAAGTCTCGAGAAGATAGGAGCTATCCATCGGAAGCAGACAGGTGGCACCTTGCATCTCGGGAACTCGTGAGTAGAAGGGTTGAGAGCTTAGCGTCAGGAGTAGCGAGGCGCGAGGATGTGAAGCGACGAGGTGGCGAGAGGCTAAGAGCCGTCCATTTGAGGAGGACAGATGGCAGAGATCAAGGGGATCTCGTGAACTTGGGAGTTCACAGGTTAAGAGCCCAAGCTTTGGGTACTCAAAGTCGCAAAGACGCGAGGAGCGAGAAGAAGATAGCCGTTGGATCTGGATCGGGGAAGGCCGTTGGATCTGCACGTGGGATTGTGCATCGGAGCCTCGTGAGAAAAGGCTCGAGAATTTGGCCATGGGGATCGCGAGGTTGCAAGAAGGCGATATCCCGATAGCCGGAGGCAGTGTGGGCCATAGCGGAACGTGAGTGAAATACAAGTAAAAATTTAGGATGTTGGTTCACTATAATTTTGGAGATATGCTCTGTGGAAGTTAGGGTTCCTGAATGCTCCCAAAATTAGTTTCAAACATGTCAGTTTGACATTTTCACTATAACGTCTTTTCTGGGACTCTTTAGACTGTGAAATTTTAACAAAATAGAGGAAACATACATAAGTACATCGGGTAAAAAATTCATATATTGGTTCACTTTAATTTCTGAGATATGGTTTGTGGAAGTTAGGGTTTCTGAATGGTCCTGAGATTAGTTTCAAACATGTTAGTTTGACATTTTCATTGTAACTTCTTTTTTGGAACTTTTGAGGCTGTGAAAATTTCAGAGAACAAAGAAGACATATAGAATTACCTCAGGTAAACATTTCAAAATAAGATTTATAAAATTGGATATGTGGCATGCTGTACAAGTTCATTCTTGGGAAGAGGCCCAAACCAACAATCTTTGGGAAAGTTGTCATTTGGAAATTTTAATTTTGGTTAGACCTGGAAAGGTAGAAGTAGTGAGCAGACCTAGTAAAGGTAGAAGCAACAAAAAAACCTGGTGAAAGCAGAAATAACAAGTAGACTCGGTAAATGTTGGTGCAACTCAAAGATTGGCGTCTCTTGCTAAGTTGGTGCTTAATGGTGGGGATTGGTGTCTCAAGTAGATTGGTGTCTATGAAGATATGTAAGAGTAGGTTGGTGTGTACCAGGATTTGTAACAGTGGAGATTGGTGTCTCCAGTAGGTTGGTGCCTACAAATATTTGTAACAATATGTTGGTGCATACAAAGAATTATAAAGAAACATTTTGTGGTTTTCTCCTGAAAGGGTTTCCACGTAAATCTTGTTTTCCATGTTTTGTAGTTAATATATATCACATGTGATTATTTTCTTATGGTTTATGCATGTTTGAAAAAGTAAAAAAATGTCTTATATTGATTCACCCCCCCTCTCAGTATATGTGTGTGCTCAACATGAACAACACATAATTCAAGAATTTCTTCGACATCAACAAAGTGATTTTGCCTTTGGACATTGAGTGCTTTTGTTTTTGGACACCGTAATAATAATGTAATTTTTCCAAGGAAAGGAATCATTTCTATCACGATCTAGCTGCTGGATGGTGCTATGATTCTTGACCTAAGGAAGAGCCATCGCCAATCCATTATATAGTTATTGAAGGATCTATATGTAGACACATAGTGAAAGGTGCACAATGGAATGCTTGCATGGTCTTGCTGAGATAACTTGCATCCCCTCCATGGATGCTTGGACTAGAAGATTTATATAGGAACACATGAGCATTCTCTTATTTATATGTAAACAAACATCAAAATAATTGTCAAGCAAAATGAAATTTCTCAATTCACACTTCTGCAACAATGAATGAGAAAAAGAAATCCGGTAGCAGGTAATCAGTCCTAGCAGAAAATAGATACATTTTTAGTTTTAGAAGTGTTTATACACAAATATAAACCCATTTAGTAGCAAATAATTTCATTCCAACACTTTGAAAAAGTTTCACAGAAAAATACACCCCATGAATCATATACAAAGATATCTATAAGAAGACATGTAATTTCGATGATGTTTGTGTGATTTTATGAGAACAACTAAGGTGTCGTTCATAGAACTTGTATTTTTAGATCGAGAGTTGAAGCTCACAAGCATATATTTATAATTTTATTTAAGTCCTATAAGAAGAGGGGTAGATATATAGGTTTCATTTTTTTTCTTCATTCCAAAAATCAACTGAAGAAATATATTTTATTTTCATAAGTTACATTGATTTTAGCATTTTGATTAGTTTCTTTCAACAATTTAGCAGCAACTTTGGATTTGTAGTAGAGAATCCTTAATCCCCTATAGATGATTGAAAACGATGATAATGGAATAGATAAATTTTTCATGTTTTGAGGGGCCCAAACTTTAAACACATATAAGGGATCTAGTATTGATACAACTCAACGTGGATGGTTTCCTAGATAGTTTGGAAGTTTGTGGATCTTGATAATTATCCCTCATTACAGTTTTGAGACATGCACGTGGATTATTATCCAATAACGAGTTTATGAGACATGAATGTGGATTAATATCTATTAATTTAATTTGGGAGATTCATAGTTCGATAGTTTAGGGAGGTGAAGTCTAATAACTTAGGAATTCAACTTAGGAGCTACACCTTTACAAAGGTTACGAGTCAACTCGATGGAACTCTACCTAGTGGAAGAACCATTTTCAAAGTGAAGGTACTTAAGAAGTTTACTTTCAATGTTTAGTTTTTAATTAAATTTTCAATAGTTAGTATTATAGCCTTAAGAGGGGATATTAGAGTATAAGGCTTCAATAATGTAATAAATTCATGTTGTATAAGTTTCTACTATGAGGATTAACTATCATTAATATGGTTATTATAAAAGGTAGTTAAATTAGATAGTTTGGTTATCCAACCACCTATGAACTCTATAAAAGAATTCAATGTCAATGTATTTAGTGACTTCATTGTAATAAAATAATATAGATTACATGAGTCTGTTAAGTCCATTTCTAATAATGTTTGCAAGCTTTCGTGTGTATTTAGAAAAATAATAGATAAACTGCTACTTTACAACCCCAAGTCTCATTTGAACCATTTGACAAATGAGGCTTGGAATTTGTAGGGCCCATTGACCCTTCTTCAAACCAAAAGCATCACATCCTAGTTTGCATTGACTATTTGACCAAGTGGGCAGAGGTAAAGGCCATGAAGGATGCAAGTCAAGAAAAAGTAGCTTTGATCCTACACGCGAATATTTTTTCTAGGTTTGTGGTCTGAAGAGAAATAGTAACATATCAGGGCCCTATTGATGGCCAAAACTGACCATGTTCAACATTAAGGAGATCACCCGGTCAGGGCCCCAATTAGACCCTTATCCGTTTGGTGCGGTGATTCTGACTAGTTAAATGGGTCCAATTACCCTTTTCCTAAAACTAATCTAAACTAAATGTTAATCCTAATCTAAGTAATCTTAAAACCTAAATTATCTCTAAACTTCTCTCTACCTGCAGATGTATGATAATGCCGACTGTTATCAACAGGTAGAATGAAAAGAGTTGCTTTCTTGCAGCATGTTTGCAAGAGGCAATCTTTGAGATTAGTTGAAATGTAGGCTAAACGAGGCCACAGGGAAACTTACTCCTACAAAAGGAGACTTTAAAAAATATAATGAATTAAACTGAATGCAATATGCAATCTAATATAACAACAAAAGGATAACTGAGATATAGAAGTAGTTCGTAATGTCCCAATTAGGAGCAAGAAGAACAACAAAAACTTGAGCATGAGATAAAAGTAATCCAATAAGCTATATAAGTAGTTCATATAACCTAGTAACGATTAAAACAAATAAACGTCAATCTTAACTCAGTAAATAGTTACTAAGGAAAGATTAGATATGTATACTTACACTCAATATGGAGGATTAAAAGATATTGAACATGAGATAAGAAAGTTGTCTAACTAAGGAAAAAGTTCACATAGAAAGACAATGATTAAAACAAATGCATACCAGTAATGAACCTATTAAATGGTTAATAAGAAATCATAGATACACATACTCATATCCAAAGGAAAATTGGCAAATTCAAACTAATCATGAAATATAGCTTATCAATGATTTTAAATGAACATGAATTCACATAGCTGACAACAATGCACAGTATATGATTTACCCATGCCCCATGCTTGCGGGCTATGTGGGCGCACCTGGAGGTTATAGAGGTAGCAGACGAGAATCGACCTCGTGTCACACGAATACGAGAACCGCGAGTACGGGAACTGCGAGTTGCCGATTCCGCCCGTCACAAAAAAATAAATATCAAATCCTAAATACAATCAAAAGACTTGAGAGTCTTCTATCAATTTACAAAAGTCGACAATAGTGCACAAGTTCTATAACTGATTTCTAACGCAAAATACAAAAGATTTCAAGAAAGAGACTGTGATAGCACAAGTCTCTCCTTACCTAAGACTAGCCTTTCACCATCCATTTTTTCATCCTCCAACCTCCTCATCTCTTTGAAGCTCATTCTCCTTTTATATCCTTTGAGTTTGTTTGTCTTCATGATTTTATGCTCACAAAATCTCTCATTCACAACCTTCAATCGCAACAAATCAATTATGAAAATCAAATTAAATCTTGATAAAATCCCATTATGATAAAACTAAAACTAAAACAAAACAAACTTACAAAAATAAAACTAAAATAAAACTTAAAGCAAAACTAAATCTAAATAACAAAATAAAACTAAAAGTAAACTAAGTAAAGTTAAAAACTAAATTAAAAGTAAAACTAATCCAAACTAATTCTAAGAAACAACTAAACTTAAAACTAAATTAAACTAAAATTAAAACTAATTATCTTTACATAATCTAGCTATTCTAAATAAACTAAATTACATCTAAAGTAAAGTTTAAAACTAAAATAAAACTCAAAAATGAATAAAACTAAACTAAAAGTAATAAAATAATTCAACCTAACTGCAAAGTAAAAGTAAAGTAAATAAATGCAAGAGAAGTGAATCTGAAATAGAAGTAAAAAAAATAAATTGACGTGAATTCATGGTGAAACGCTCCCTCTTTTGAATTCGGGATCTTCTCAATGATAATAGTTTTGTTACTTGATTTTACCTTTTACCCAATGTTCAATAGTGCAGAGATGTCTATTACTACGCAATTTGGTTCTGATTTTCCGGTCTTTTGATTTACCTCTACGAATAGCACGAGCTCTCCGATCTACAGATATGTGATCACCCTATGATTTGGTATATGGAAAAAGGAAATGTTCCCTATAATATTTGAGATAACAACACTTAGAACAACCTCCATCATAATTATGAACCTATAAAAAACCTAGCAAGAAATATTACAACAATTAAATGCCTTATATGAGTATAGGAAGTTGTCCTTGTTTCTCACTGAGGTAGTGTAATAATAGAGGAAAATATTGCATGATAAGATTATTAAGTCTAGGGTTCTCAAAGAAGGATATTGGGCCCTTCTCTATGACTCCAGATTCAAAGACTTCAAAGGCAATATAAATAATAGATGGTTGGGGTCATACCAAATATACACATGCTATGATAATGGCTCGGTCAAGATTAGAACCATATATTAAGAAATTATATTCCTCTTGGTCAATGGCTATATAATCAAATTCTATAAGAAACCAATCACAAGAGAGGAATTCACTAGTCTACTCTGGAGTGAACAAATAAATGTGGTTGACAACAACAATGACCCCAACCCATTATTATCTCCTAAGTTTAGTGAAAAACAACAAAGAAAAAAAAGCAAAAAACACACAAAAACAAAAAAAAAGAAAAATCCCATGGTTAAGGAAAAATATATGATTTAAAATTTTCTATGAGGCAAGAAAATATTTGGAATAAATTTTTTTCCCATGGAAAAATCCTCTACAGGCACCATGGGGCATAACACTATTTAAAACTAGTGATGGTAGTAGTGCCTCGAAGAAAGAAAAAAAAAAACAAAAAAATCCGACCCTTATTTTCAGTGTTTGTAGGTATACAATTCCACAACAATTTAATAAGAACACTCATGCCAAACGTAGAAGAAGGAACATGTGGTGAACCAACCCGGTTCACTATGTAAATATCCAATATAAATAGGACAATACACAATAATCCATCAAGGATAGTAAATATATTTTAAATAAATGTATACAAATATGAATAAGATGATGAGTACAATGAGAATGAGGGCCTTATATATCCACGCAGGGGTGCCTTTTCATGAAGAGACGTAACCTTTCATCGGGAAGGTGTCTCTTCATTATTAATCATTAATTATTTATTATTATTTATATTGTGTTCATAACATTGCCTTCCCCTTAAAGATGCTTTATCCTCAAAGCATATTGATGAAAAGGCTTGATGACTTTTTCTTTGGCTTGTAATGTCTTCTTATCATTCACTGTTATGGGAGCTGTCGTAGTTGAAAATACGAGACAATATGAACCTTTGATTGTTAAGCAAAATTATCGAATCGAAAATGATTTGACCATCCTAATTCAATCTTTTGCGGAACGTTGCACTTCCACGATGAACTAATATCATGAGACTTAATTGCGTTGGTATCAATATTTTTCAAACGATAAGTTAATCGTTCTCGTCCGAAATGATATTGATATTCTGACAGTTTTAGATATATGCTCTTATCATTTGGATGTCAATAAGGAGCTCTTATAACCTGATTTTCCCTTATTCTCGCGTTGATGTTTCTTGGTTATTTGATAAACTACTATTAGTACGTATAATTGGAGTTCCCATCGTTTGTATTCCAACATCCCTATATGTTTTTTCTTTAACTGGATTGACATCTTCTTGAGCTTTAATGTCTGGATTTTCAAGTTTTTCTTCTTTCAATTTCCTTATTTGTTCTAGTAGCTCGTGATTGAGGTTTTTCAATCGAGAATTTTCTTTATTTTTTTTTCCGATAGATTCTTCTTGAGATCTTGATTCTCTTGTTCCAACTTTTGAACACATCATTTTCAATCATTTGACTTCTTGATTTGTGTAAGTAGTTTTTAATTGTATTCTTTCAAACGAGAAATTTCATCATTTTTATCCTTGATGACTTCGTCAAATTCTTTTTGCATCCTGGTTATTCACTTTTGATTTTATTGAAGGATCACTGTCGAGATATCTTTAAAGTCTTTTGATGAAGGTATTATCGATTTTGACCTCATT